>CAUYRH010122898.1:0-25613 GCA_963574655.1 Perodicticus potto | reverse complement strand
ACTTTTCTCAATGTGACAAAATCTTTGGTCATTTCGTCTTTGAATTCGTTCACTTCTTGAGACATCTTTTGGGTCATCTTTTGGATTACTGCTTGAAATTCTAATTCCATCTTTTCCTCCATTCCGCTGATCTTATTTGCTATACAGACTCTGAATTCAACTTCTGACATCTCAGCCATTTGCTTACGCAAGGGATCTTGTGCTGTATCTACCTTGTTATTCCTTGGGGGAGTTGATCTACTCTGATTATTCATATTGTCAGAGTTTTTCTGTTGATTCTGCCTCCTGATTATTTTTCACTGTTGCCTATGACCATCCTCAGAGTGGGGGAGGTCTTTCTTCCAGATCAGACCCCGGCAGGATCACTTTTATGTTGCTGGATCTTTGTAGGAAGTGACCCTGTGTAGCTCCTCTGGGACTGCCCCAGCCAGAGATTTCTGCCTGTAGGAGCAGCTCCGTAGTGTGGCACGCCCGGATCAAGCATCGGGGCGTTGGATGGTGCACCCAGTGGCCTTTGCAAAGGGAGCCCGTGCCTCCAGTTGTCTCTGGTGACTGAATTTCTTAAGAGATAGAGACTTATTCAAGTTATCTATTTCTCCTCGTGTGAGTGTTAGTAGATTTTTTCCAAGAAAATGGTCCATTTCATCTAACACATTAAATTTATGGGCACAGGATTGTTCTTACTATTGCTTTATTAATCTTCTTTATGTTCATGATGTAGTGATCACTGCTTTGTCATTTCTCTTTTGTTCTTAGCCACAGGCTTATCAATTTTATTGATTGTTTGTCAATCTTCTCAAATATCCATCTTTGCATTTTGTAGATGTCCTTCATACTATTTCTGTTTTCAGTTTAATTGATTTCTAGTCTGATTTTTATTATTTATGTTCTTATGCTACTTTGGATTTGATGTGCTTTTCTTTAGCATGTAATGGCAAAAGCTAAAATTATTGATTTTGGATCTTTCTTAAATGGTATTTATAGAGCACTCAACCTAACAACAAAAGAATATGCATTATTTATAAGTAGGACACAGCCATGAGTCCATTGTTTTCATTAAGTTTGATGCAGAGGAGAACAGATACACTGCAAATTTATCAGTCTTGAGCTGAAAGAAGAGGTTTAAGGTAAAGAAGACCTAGCATAAGAACTCTGGCAATGAAAAAACAAGCTATTTTAATACTCCAAAGTCTCACAATAGGTCTCTAGCAACACATCTCAACCTAAAGGAAATTATCAAAGTGTAAGATATGGAATTCATAATGTGGACTCCAAAAAATCAATCAATCAATCAAATAAATGGGATTGTTGAGAAAATCGAAAACCAAAACAAAGAACAAAAAAAAAAGAAGTTAAAACATGAATGAAAAACTCTTGAAAGAGGAAGATAACATAAGAAAAGATAATAGAACTTAGAGAAATGAAAGAGTCATTTAGGAAATTTCAAAGCATAGTGGAGATCTTTAACTACAGACTAAACCAAGCAGAAGAAAGAATTTCAGAGCTTGAAGACAGGCTTTCTAAATAACTCAGTCAGTAAAAAATATAGAAAAAGGAATAAAGAAAAATTAACAGTCACTCAGAAAAAAATATGGGACTATTTCAAATGAACTAATATAAGAATCTCCTTGATGGAATAGTAGAAAAAGCAGAAAGCATGGGAAACCTGTTTAGGGAATAATTGAGGAAAATTTTCCTGGTATTATCAAAGATTTAGATTTCCAAACACTTGATGATCATTAAACACCAGGAAGGTTTGTAGCAAATAGGACATTACCAAGACACATATTCATCAGTCTGGCTAAAATCAAAATGAGGAGGCAAATCCTATAAGCTGAAAGACAAAAGGACAAACTAACTTACAATGGAAACCCCATCAGACTAGCAGCAGACTTTTCAGTAGAGACCTTACCAGCCACAAAGGATTGGTTTTCCATTTTTGGTCTTCTTTGTTATTTTAACTTAATTTTTATTGAATCATACCTGTATATATTTATGTGGTATAATGTGGTGACTTCATATACAATACGGAATGCTTAAATCAAACTAATTAACATAACCATCACCTCACTTATTTTTTGTGTTAAGACATTTATAATGTGCTCTTAGTTGTCTTGAAATGTATCCTTGCATTGTGCACATTAGGTGAGATCCTGCCAAATACCCTCCCTCCACTCTCCCTCCCCACTTCCCCTCCCTTCTCCCTTCTCTCCCCTCTTTCTTTCTGGACTATATTTGTGTTTTGGTTTCCTAACAAGATTGAGTACATTAGATTCTTTTTCCCATTCTTGAGATACTTTACTAAGAAGAATATGTTCCAGCTCCATCCAGGTAAACATAAAAGATATAAAGTTTCCATCTTTCTATGGCTGCATAGTATTACATGGTATACATATACCACAATTTATTTATCCATTCATGGGTCAATGGGCATTTAGGCTGCTTCCACAACTTGGCTATTATGAATTGGGCTGCAATAAACATTCTGGTGCAAATGTCTTTTTTTAAAATTATTTTTGTTTATTGGGTAAATACCTAGTACTGATATGGCAGGATCAAATAGTAGGTCAACTTTTACTTCCTTGACAGTTCTCCATACTTCTCTCCAAAAAGGCTGTATTAGTTTGCAATCCCACCAGCAGTGTAGAAATGTTCCCTTCTCTCCACATCCATGCCAACCTCTGCCGTTTTGGGATTTTGTGATGTGGGCTAACCTTACTGGGCTTAGGTGATATCTCAAAGTGGTTTTGATTTGCATCTCTCTGATGATTAAAGATGATGAGCATTTTATTCATGTGTTTGTTGGGCATGCACCTGTCATCTTCAGAGAATTTTCTCTTAAAGTCTCTTGCCCACAAAGAAATGGGATTGTTTGTTCTTTTCTTATTGATAAAATTAAGTTCTCTGTAGATTCTAGTTATCAGAACTTTGTTGGAAACATAGCTTTCAAAAATCTCCCATTCTGAATGTTTTCACTTTATTTATAGTGCCCTTAGCTGTGCAGCGCATTTCTCTCTTGTGCGCGTCCCTCTCTCCCCATGCCAGCTTTCCCTCCAGTCACTGTTTCTGTCCTACTGTCCAGAGGCCCACACAATCCCCAGTCCTCTCAGGGAATTGCAAAACACTCTGGACTCTGCAGGGGGCAGGCCTTGAGACTGCCAGGCAAGGGGGGAGGGAAGGGTGGGCTAGGAGTTCAGAATTGTGGGGAAAGTATTTGTTCAATATTATGCCAGCCACGATGATGTCAAGGATCACAAGTGGGACCTCACTGGAGAAGGCCCGTGTTTAGCACCTCTCTCACATGGGGTAAAATGAGAGCTCTTTTGTTCCCTGCTTGCTTACAGAGAACCCACAGAGAGCCTCCTGCTTGGCAAGGGATCTCTTGTCCTCTTACTAATGGGCTTTTTACCTGGAATTTGTTTTCTTGGAGTTGCAGCTTGCCTCAGCAGAGATGATGTGCACTTGTCTATCTTCTTTCTTAGCTCAGCTCCCCACCTTCAGCTTCACTGAGTCCATTCTTTCCAGTATCTCTCCCTCTGGACAGGAGCCTCTGTGAAAAACTGCCTCTAGTCAGCCATCTTATTTCATTTTTGGTCTTCTTAAACAAAATAGACATAAGCCAAGAATTTTTTATCCTGATGAACTAAGTTTCATAAGTGAAGGATAAATAAAAGCAAACACTAAGTAAATTATTTTTTGCAGTTTTTTTTTTTTTTTTTTGACTAGGGCTGGGTTTGAACCCACCACCTCCAGCATATGGGGCTGGTGCCCTACTCCTTTGAGCCACAGGCACCCCCCTCAAGGAAATTTTTCATTACTAGACCTGCCCTACAAGAAATGCTCAAAAATGCTCTATACATGGAACAGAACAATTGATACTCATCAGTGTAAAAACACTCAAAAATTTCTTAGCTCTTATAAAACAGTAGCACAAGCTAGAAAGCAAAACAATGAAACATTATTCAACATGATGAATAGAACAGTGCTTCACATATTAATACTAACATTGAGCATAAATTTTCTTAATACTATACTTAAAAGATATAGATTGACTAAATGGATGAAAAAATATAACCCAAACTTATGCTGTCCCCATGAAGCCCATCTAACTCCAGGGTCTCACATAGACTCAAGATAAAGGGATGGAAAAAATATCCCACATGAATGTAAACAAGAAGTGAGCAGGAGTACCAATTCTAATCCCAGATCAAATAGATTTTAAATCTTTGTCTATTAAAAAAGACAAAGGCAGTTACTGTATAATGACAAAGGGAGCAATTCAGCAAGAAGACACAACAATCTAAAACACATATTCACCTAACACTCGAGATCCCAAATTCATAGAACAAATTCTAACATATCCAAGCAAAGAGATAAACAACATCATCTTAATTATAAGGAAACTCCACACTCCACTGACAAAACTGGAGAGATCACTGAGGCAAAAAATCAAAAAGAAACTCTGATGTTAAACTGGACTCTAAAAATGGACCTAACTGACATGTACGGAACAGTCTACCCAGAACTACAACATATTCTTCTCATCAGCACATGGGATATCTTCCAAGATAGATCATATATTAGGCCACAAGACACATCTCAGCAAATTTGAAAAATCAAAATCATACCATATGTCTTCTCAAACCACTAGGTAATAAAACTAGGTATCAAATGCAAGAGGAACTCTCAAATCTACACAAAGTCATGGAAATTAATCAAATGACTGCTGAATGATCCTTGGGTCAATGATGAAATTAAGATAGAAATCAAAAGATTTTTTTGAAGTAAATGAAAAAGAGGACATAAGTTTCAAAATTCTATGGGATAATTCAATGTGATAAAGCAAAAGCAGTGCTAAGATGGTAGTTCAAAGCCATAAATGCTTACATCTAAAGGACAGAAAGGTAACAAACACTCAAGGAACTAAAAAATAACATACCAAATGCAAACCTAGCAGAAGAAAAGAAATAACAAAGCTCAGAGCAGAACTAATCAAAATGGGAACCAAACAAAATATAAAAGATCAATGAAACAAAAAAGTTGGATCTTTGAAAAGAAATAAAATCAATAGACTGCTAGCCAGATTAATCAGAAACTAAAGAGAAAGAATTCAAATAAGCTCAGTCAAAAACAAAAAAGGAGACATAAGGCAGTACCTGTGGCTCAAAGGAGTAGGGCACTGGCACCATATGCCAGAGGTGGTGGGTTCAAACCCAGCCTTGGCCAAAAACTGCAAAAAAAATTAAAAAGTAGACATTACAACCTACAACACAGAAATATAAAATATCATATATGAGTCCTATGAAAACATCTATACATACAAAATAGAAAACAAGAGAAAATAGATAATTTTTGGAAACATATAACCTCCCAAGCCTGAAATGGGAATAAGTTGAAACCCTGAACAACCAATAAAGATTAGCACAATTGTGATAGTGAAAAAAGTCTCCCAACGAATAAAAGCCTGGGGCAAGATGGATTCACAGTCAAATTATACCCGTCATACAAAGAAGAACTTTCAGCCATTATTACTTTAATATGTTCTATAATATTGAGAAGGAGGGAACTGTCCCTAACCCATTCTATGAAACCAGTATCACCTTGATACTAAAGCCATGAAATGACACAACATAAAAAGAAAACTACTGACCAATATCCCTAATAACCATATATGAAAAATTCTCAAAAAAATAACTAGCAAATTGAGTTCAACAGCAACTTAAATAGATAATCCACCACAATCAATTGTGTTTCATCCCAGGGATGCAAGGTTCATTCAATATATGAAAATCAATAAATATGATTCACCACATAAATAGAAACAATAACAAAGACCATATGATTATCTCAATAGATGCAGAAGAAGCATTTGATGAAATTCATAACCTATCATGATAAAAAAAAACCCTGAAAAAAATTTGGCATAAAAAGGAACATACCTCTAAACAACAAAAAAAACCCATATATGAAAAACCCATAGCTTGGCTTGGCGCCTGTGGCTCAATGGGCTAAGGCGCCAGCCACATACACCTGAGCTGGTGGGTTCGAATCCAGCCTGGGCCCACCAAACAACAATGACAGGTGCACCCAAAAAGTGGCCGGGTGTTGTGACGGGTGCCTGTAGTCCCAGCTACTTGGGAGGCGGAGGCAGGAGACTCGCTTGAGCCCAGGAATTAGAGGTTGCTGTGAGCTGTGATGCCACAGGCTCTACCCAGGGTGACAGCATGAGGCTCTGTCTCAAAAAAAAAAAAAAGAAAGAAAGAAAGAAAGAATAGAAAAACCCACTAACAATGTACTAAATGGGGAAAATTTGTGGCACAAACTCTTGAGAATGTTGGCCTGGGGAAAGATTTTATGAAGACAACTTGAGTGGCAATTTCAACAACAACAAAGATGAGCAAATGGTATTTGATTAAACTGAAAAGATCTGTACAGCTAAGGACACAACAATTAAAGCAAATAGACAACCTTCAGAATGGAAAAAGGTATTTGCTTGTTATGAAACTGACAAAGGCTTGATAACTAGGATCTATAGAGAACTCAACTTAGTCAACAAAAAAGGAGCGAACCATCCCATCTATCACTGGGCAAGAGACATGAACAGAAACTTCTCTAAGGAAGACAGATGAATGGCTAACAAACTCATGAAAAAATTCTCATCATTTCTTACCATCAATGAAATGCATATCAAAACCACCCCAAGATATCAGCTAGCCCCAGTAAGATTAACCCACATCACAAAGTCCCAGAATTGCCAATGGGTGTTGAGAGAGATGGACACCTTTACACTGTTGGTGGGACTGCAACAAAATACAGCCTCTTTGGAAAGAAAGATGAGAATCCTCAAAGAACTCAAATTAGATCTCTCATTTGACCCCACAATCCCACTGCTAGGCATGTATCCAGAAGAAAGAAAATAATTTTATCATAAAGACATTTGCACTATAATGTTTATTGCAGCTCAATTTACAATTACCAAGATGTGGAAACAATTTAAATGCCCATCAACCCAGGAACGGATTAACAAGCTGTGGTATATGTATACCATGGAGTACTATTCAGCCATAAGAATAGATGGTGACTTTACATCTTTTGTATCAACATGGATATTGTTGAAACACATTCTCCTTAGTAAAGTATCAAAAGACTGGAAAAGCAAGTATCCAATGTACTCAATTTTATTATGAAAGGAATAGACAGTCCAATACATGCCAACATAGGAGAAAAAGTTAATTCCATTCAAGTTGGAGGGAAGGGCAAGTGAGGAAGCGGGGGAGAGGAGAGGGGGAGGGATTGGTGTGCTTCCATTTAATGGGAGCACTGTAGGAGTATATAGCACACTTTTTGGGTGTGGGAAAGAACTACAAGAGGAGGGACTTTATCTAACAAATCCAAAAATTGTGACCTGGTTATTTGTACCCTTACATTAACCTGAAATAAAAAACAATAGCAAAATATTTTAACAGATACTTCACCAAAGAAGATATGCAAGTCACGAACACAAATATGAAAAAGTGAACATCATTAGTCATTAGGAAAATGTCAAATTAAGCACACTAATATCCCAGTATGCAGTTATTAGCATGTATGGAAGACCCATATCCTAGGAAACTACTCAGTTCCAGGGAAACCTGAATGGTTAGCTCATCACCCTAAATTACATTTAAGTAATATTTTATAAAATGCAAACTATAGTGACAGAAACTATGTCAGGGATTACCTAGGAACAGGAAAGGGGAGAGACACAGGGAGGGAAACATTATGCAGGGGCACCAGACAACTTTTGGGTGTGCTGGATGTACTCCTTTTCGTGATTGTGGTAATGGTGTTAGGGGCATATGTAAACACCAATGACATAATATTGTATGCTTTAAACATGTACAGATTGTTGTATGTTAATTTACCTCACAGCACTATTAAAAATAAATGCATTGATTTGGTTGATCATGAAGGAGGGTTTCATATGTGCTACTTTGATTAAGTTCTAGTAATTGTATATTTCCATTGTTACTTCTGGCTCAAATAATAAGTCATTTAGAAGTGTGTGTTTAAATTGCTGCATATAGGGTCATTTCTATTTACTATTTTTCTTATTAACTTCTTACCTAACTTTGTTGTGATAAGAAATCAGTCTGAATGATACCTAATTCTTTGAAGTCTGTCAAGGTTTTCATTATGGCTAGATGATGATTTTTTTTTTTTGATAGATATTGTATGGATGAGAAAACCCTGTAGCCTATAATTTTTGTCTAAAACTTTACATAATGTCATTAAATCAGGCTAATATGGCTGTCCCCACCATTCATGAAACCAGACTTTCTCAATCTAGTTGAATGTGATAACTTTCTCTACTCTGCCCGTTAATAGATTTTTGCTATTACTATTGTAACATTTCTTCAAATAAGACTCTGTTGAGCTTTTACACTGCATTTTGAGGGAGCAAGAGCAGAATTATGCCTTAGCATCAAAAGCACCTATTACGAAAAGCTTGAACTTGCAGCCTTTTGACAGAAGTTTTACCTTGAGGTGGTAACTAACATGACAGAGGACATCTTCATTTGAATACAGGAGGGAAATAGTCTCATAGGAGACACTAAGGCTGGGTAGGCTGGGAATCAGGACTATATAAAGAGGGATTTAATAGGATCTGGTGAAACAGCCTTTTATTGAGAAAATCTTAATTCTGCTTCTGTTGTCCCTCAATTCAAATCTTGGCATCCTCAAGGAGCCAAGGAGTATATGGATACAACATACTTTTTTGTCAAGGTAAAAGTACAGAGTAATGAGAAAAAAATTCTGCTTCATAGAAACCAGTGTTCACAGCCCCATTGAGGCATCTCTTTCCCTGAAAATAAGTGTGCTACTTACAAAGTCTGATGATTAGCCCATGAAACCACTGACTGGGAAGAGGATTGAGTTGTCAGTCTGGCAGACCCCAGATATGCTTTGCCCAAGGGATTGTTGTTTCTGAATGCCCACTCAGGTCCATTCCCAGCCTTCTGGCTAATCTCTTCAGACAGTTGCCTGTGGCTGGCCTTAACTGAAAAATACCCTTTATTTGAACTTGAAAAGCCAAATCCTCAACTTTATTATCTCTCCATGTTGAAAACATTCTATGTAATCTTTCCTTTTGCCACTGTAGATTCAACAAAGCTTTGTGGAGGAAACTTCTCCAGCATTGTAAGCTTCTAGGAGATAAATTACAATCATGAATATGTGATAGGAAGTTCTAGTAGCAGTTTTCATAGTAGCAGTTGTTAACAAGGATCATGGCCATGGGAAGCTCACCATCACATTTACAATGATGAATCTATTTTGAAAAAGATTGGAAAGGAGAGTGGTTCTAAAGAAAGTATGGAAGCAGCTGGTTAAGGGACATATTTGGTAAAGCCATCTTGCTCTTAGAGACTCTGTTGAACGCATAGAGGTGAAAATGTCAGTGTCCACCATTGAGGTGCCAGTTTAGTGGAGGAGGGAAATGTATCCACCATTGATGATTTGCTGCTTGATAACACTAGCAAACAGATTCCTGGGCCATGGCCAAGGATGCTAAAAGGAAACCTATTCCCTAGGAGAGAGATTCACTCAAGTGAGTATTCACGACTGACGGGTACTTTTCCTTTCTGTGTTACTGTCCTCTTTCTTTCCTGCCCATTCATCTCTGCATGCCAGGCCTACTAGCACTTCATCCATCTTTCCATTTTCTATGAGTCCCTGTTCAGCCATGAAAAGTTTAGTTTAACCTGTCCACCTGATTCTCACACATTCCAGAGCTGGTCCCAGTAAAAGATGTTATTACAGTTTAGGGGAAGCCTAGAGAAAGTTAAATAACCTGGCAATCACATTGGCCAAAGTCAGCTTCTGGCACAGGAGGGGAGCAAGACAGGCAAGTTATACTCTCTAAATGTGGTTGTCTGCAGAAAAAAAGCAGGAAGCAAACTGACCGTTACAAAGGAGATATGACATGAATAGAGGAGTTTAGTCATTTCTTGAGTTAGTCTCAAAATGTTAGTGAAATGAATCAATGGAGATGCATTCCTTTGTTTTGCATGAGATTGGTTTCTGCTTTGCCTTGCCAGAACCTGCCTTTCCTAAGGGTTGTTGTTACTACAGTCAGTGAAAAAGCCAATTTGATATACTGGTTAAGAGTTTACTCTCTGGAGTCAGACTGCTCATGTTCAAGTTTTAGTTCTGCCATTTACTGAGAATGTTATCTTGGGAAACTTACCTAATAAATCTTATCTCAGTTTCTTTGTTTCTAGAAAAGGACCATTATAAGAACAGCACTTCTATCCTAGGACAGTGAGAATGAGGAATAAATGGGTGACTATGTGTAAAGTGCTCAGGACAGGGCCTGGTCCATGGAAAGGGCTCACTGTTAGCAATGCCTGTGACAGAGGACCAGGAAGTAAGGGAAAGCAAGGGAGAAGCGAAAGAAGCATATGAATGGGGGAATGCCTGCAAATGCAACTGATAACTGGAAATTGTGTGACTTAGAATTCTTTGTTAAACTAATTTCTCCTGAGCCTTTCTTTCTTCCGTGATGTATGATAGTTTGAACAGTATAATTTGCCTTTATTTTGGCCTCAACCACCTGAAATGGTAAAAGTTTTTATGTCCTACCCCAGCTTCTCCTGCCAGCCCCATCCTCCTTTTGGTCCACCAACTCCTGTATGATACCAACTTTCTGCTAATGCCTTCTTCATCCTCACTGTCCTTTCCTTCTTCTCCTGTTTAAAGAAGAAGGAAAGTTTAAACTTCCACCCTTCAAGAGCCTCCACTCACTTATATCTCATTTTCCCTGGACAGTTCTATTGCCAAGAGGATTCCAAAAGAGGGAAGAAGAGGGGACTCCTGATGCACTTGGCTGGATCTGCTATGTAGGGACATATTGAAGTGGCTAAGGGCTGTGGAGAAACTGATCCTCAGCTGCTTTGCCCATTCAGACAATGTGACGGCCCTAGATACAATTCATTCCATTGTTCATTTGCTTACTTCATGCAACATGTGTCTTGTTTTGCCAGGCCCTGTGAAGACTGTAGGTGTGTGGATGTGGCTTGCGCATTTGTGCATCCACAAGTGTGCAGCACAAATTCAACCCACTTAGAGATTAGGCTCCAGGAGATGGTTTGATTTGGCAGCGACTAGATGCCTACTTCTTCATTTCCCCTGAGGAGCATGGTGGCCTCCAAGCCATCTGCATACCCTCCTCTTCTGGCAAGGCCACTCAGGGTCACACATTAGCCCTGGGGAGGCAGCTGCCTCACCAACCCAAGTTCTCCCTCTGCAGGATTCTTTTCCAGTCTCCAATAGTGTTGATTATAACTAAACTTCATTCTGCCAGAGGAGATAAATTTCACTAGAGTTCCAGTCTTTCTTTCTTTGTCTTAAATGCAGGATGGATGCTTCTCTTTTATCAATTATCAAGATAATTTGCTGTGACTCATGCACCAGGGAACCCCTGGGAAGGCATATGTTCACCATCATCTCTCAGCAACATGCAGCAAAAATAGAGGATTCTTAAGCAAATCAGAGCTCTGGGAAATTTTAACGTGTAAATGAAATGCTTTTTGACCCTATTCTTAGATTCAAATGTTCTCCAGTCAAATCCTCATAGGCAAGTTGGCAAGGCTAAAAGGAATTGGGGCTGGGAAGAAGTGCTTAAAGATCATCTAGTTTTACCACTTGGTTAGACAAATAGGAAACAGA
This sequence comes from Perodicticus potto, assembly GCA_963574655.1. Lineage (NCBI taxonomy): Eukaryota > Metazoa > Chordata > Mammalia > Primates > Lorisidae > Perodicticus > Perodicticus potto. Next base: position 13,904 of record CAUYRH010122898.1, on the reverse strand, counting down.
AGGTATAGAGTAAGTGATCCACCAAAGTCATAGACGAAGTGAATGACAGTGCCAGACCAGGACTGGACCTCCATTCTCCTCTCCATCCCCACCTCCTGGCTTTCCATACCTTATATACATGACTTATATATTTTAAGTCATATAAAAGATTTAAGTCATAATGTCATATAAAATAATTGCCTAACAGAGCCCTAGATACAATTCATTCCATTGTTCATTTGCTTACTTCATGCAACATACCCTAGAGGTTATTTGGAGCTGCAGTCTTTACTTCTTGGCTTCTCCATTGAATATATGAGCTTCAAGATTCAGTCTGGGCATATGATAAGATTATGAAGTTAAGATAAACCATCCTTATGGAACCTCTGATGAGATCTAGATGGAGGAGTGAATTTGGGGTCTTAAGGTTTAGAAACCACTGAAATGGATCAGCTGCATTTGTGCGGCTCTGAGAGCTGTCAGGGAGAAACAAGAGCTTACGTCTCAATGTAGAAATGAGGCTGCAAGCTGAGATGTAATAAAAAGGAAAATTAACCCTTCTGTTCACCACCTGAGACCTTAGCATTTTTTTTGTGATCTGCTAAGTAACAAGCAGAGTTAGAGAATAGATTAGCAGAGAATAGTATGTGTATCACTTGGGGTTCATCATTGCAAATAACCAAATCTTACTCAGACTTACATAAGCACAAAGAAAATTAGCTAAAAGGAAATTGAGTAATCCATATACTCTTGGGGAAGTGCCAATAACCAGTCTTGGAGACTACCCAGAAAAAACAAGGCCCCAGCTGAGCTAGAGAAAGTTCCCATATGAGGATACAAACGCTGCAACTTGCACCATTGATGCACGGCATGGGCTACCGGTACTAGAACCATGATGGCCACTGCTGCCTTGGAAAACAGGTGTGTTAGCTTGGCTCCCACTACCTCCAAGCGAGTAGATTCTGTGCAGTCATTGCTTCTTCTCATCTCTAGCCTTAGTTTTATAATTTTGGCAGCCAAAATGAGTGACAAATATCCATTAAAGCTCATCATTTGGACTTTTTAATATTACTCATTCAATATACACATACACATCTAATTTTTTCTCCTATTGAAAATAATGTAATTGAACACTCTAACAACACTTCTTCACAATTGAAGACACACAAACCCATACCAAAAGGCATAAATTTGAAGGTTCGTAGCTCATGAATCTGGTTCCACGTCTAGGATCCTTAGGTAATACCCGTTTCTCCCTTACTCCCATCAGGAGTAGCTGGCACTGTGTATATACTATGACCTATGGACTAAATTTGAAAAGTAACCATTCCCCAATAAGCCCCAAATATATAAGTCATGTGTAAGGAGGAGAAAGAAGACACATCAACTCCTTAAACAGAGATGTCATATAAAAGAATTGTTAACTATGTATAATATTGTTAATTATTTAACTGAAAGGAGGAAAAGAAAACTGTAAGCTATCATAGAGATAGTAACTGCAGGAAGTAGCACAGTATAACAAAAAGAAGAGGTTGAAATGTAAAACTTAGAAATTTACAGGAGTATCCTTTTGTTGCTGAAACTCAGACTTCTGAGAAGGGAACTCCATCTGGCTAGCTCTGCTCTTAAGAGACCTCTAGGAAGGTTCACTGGCAGCCAGTGTTGGGTCTCTGACCTACTAAAAGGGGTTTTCAGGGATGGAACTCAGGCCTCTTAGAAAACAGTGCCAGGAAGCTAATTGTCATGCCTCTTAGAAGGCAGGATAATGCTGGCTGTGCAAGAGTTTTAAATACTGCAGACTAGATTCAGATGTTGCTATAGGAAGAATTGTTCTGAGGGTGATGCTCCCAGGAGCAGGCAACAGCAAAGGAACCCACAGGAAGCAGGCAAGAAGGAGTAAGTCCCGTCTCCCTCTTTAAGACTTACAATTTCCCTTTAGCACTCCTTATTGGTGAAGCAGAAATGAGATTTGAAGAATTTCTGCCGCAGCACTGCAGAACATAATTGTAGAAGGGTGAGTTTGGAGTTGAGCAACAAATACTTAATATCTGGCATGGGCTACTTCTTTGACTACTCACCATCCATACATATCCTTCTGCACTTCTATACCATACCTCTAAAGGTCCATGACACAGTAAAAGAACTCTATGCATCTGCCTGATGAAATGCAACTATGCTCTGTACAAAAGAAGACATTCTCCCCTTCTCTTCAAAGCAAGGAGATGGAATGACCCCAACATAATTGCACCTGCTCTGGGAAACAATCACATTATTCATTTCTGAGATATATCTATATCAGTTTCTCGGCACATTCAGTCATGACACAGAATATTCTTTTATATAAAGATTCAGCTAAACTTGTGTTAAGTAATATGGGGGAAAAGAAGAGAAAAAAATAAAAGAAAAGTAGCTACCACCACCCATATTTCTATACCTAGTCATGAGATCACAGTGACATTTTTAAACTTTTTTTTTCCCACTACTCATTCCATATTGTCTTTGCCCTTAGCTATGACCTCGACTAGTGGGAGTTCTTTATCTGGCGGCATGACTCAAAGCTTAATTTCTGAAAGATCTAAAGCTTTAATGGTTCTTCCTTTTTTGGAGCTATTATAGTTTTACATTAAATTTTATTTTTGAATGTGAAATTTCAATCACATGTTGCTTAATGATGAGGATACTACTGAGAAATACATACGTATGTGATTTTGTCATTGTGTTAATGTCATAAAGTGTGTGTACACAGAACTAGATGATGGAGCCTACTACACACCTAGGCTATATGACATTGCTTCTTAGTTTTAGGCTATAAAGCTGTGTAGCATGTTACCAAACTGAATATTGTAAGCATGTGGAAGTCAATGGCATTTGTGTCTCTAAACATAGCTAAGCATAGATAAGGCACAGTAAAAGTACAGTTTTATAATCTCATGGAATCACTATAGTGTATGTGGTCTGTTGCTGACTGAAATGTCATTAAGTGGCAAATGACCATACAAAAAAAAAAAAGCACTGGAGAATCTCCTCAGTTCCAGAGATAGTCTTCCATTCCTTCATTGGGGAGCAGTAACACAACTCCCATTGATAATCAGAATTAATCACTACAGCCAATGTAATAATCTCTACCCCCTTTTGCCTCTTGGTTCACTAGGATGAAGAGGCCAAGGTGGTCAGGTAATTGTATCACCTTACAATTCCATGGAAGTATTGCTGTGTCCCGTTCTGAAAGTATTCCTCTTCTGGTAACCAATACTTCCAAACCAGGAATGGTCTAAGTTGTGGAGTCTGTTAAGCAAAAAGTTCACAGGTGGGTTATAATATGTAATAGTTATAGGGGCCTATTTATGCCCCTTGATTTATATACTCATGTATTCTGACTATAGGAGAGACAGCATGGTGCTATGGACTAAATTATGCGCCCTTAAAATTTATATGTTGAAGCCCTAACTCCCCATGCACTGCAGATAGGGACTTTTCAGAAGATGTCTAAAGTTAAATGAGGCTAGAAGGGTAAAATGGCCTTCAGGAAGCCAAAAAGTAGATCCCTACTAGAAACTAAACTCTGCTAGAATCTTGATCTTGGATTTTTCAACCTGCAGAACTATAATAAAATAAAAATTTCATGTTTAAGCTGCTTGGCGTATAGTATGTTATTATGGCACTCCAAGCAAACTATGATAAATGGTTATCTCTGGTTCAAAACATATAGCATATCCTGTAAAACAGAATGCCACAATTTCAGTTTGTTATATCTCAACAGTACACTATTCCACCATTCTGTCATACCAGATATTTCCAAGTGTCTATTCCCCTGAGGATGTCCCTGTTCCTCCTCAGTGATGGATTATAGTCATTATAATGTAGCTGCTTTCAGATGCTAGCTGGTCTCTCCCCAGGAAATGTTGCCATGTTCAGGGCTTGGGGGTGTTCCCTGATGATGGAAGCTAAGGTGCTCAACAGTAATAGCAGAAACTTCTACACCTGCCACCATGGCCTAGGTTCAGAAGACTATTGAGGGACTCCAATCTCTTGAGCAAAGATTTGGGTGGCTGAAAGAAAAGGCTAACATAAATTCACAGAATGTCCTTTTATGTCCATGTAGTTATTGAGCTTCTCTGTAGTATATGCTCCTGAATTAGCATACAAATACTTTTAAATTCTGTGACCATTCTGAGAGGTCTTTCGTTGTTGCAAGTCTTCCAATTACATTCCTCCCAAGTCCCTGGCCACATAGCAAAATCATTGAGAAATGCTTATAAATCAGTAAATAGTTACTCCTATGGTCATCTTTCATTCCAAACCCAGTCAACAACAAAACATACAGCTTGAAACTTTGCCCATCAATATGTTCCTTCATCACTGTTCATCAGGGCCCACCCTTAGTGGGATTTTAATGCTGCAACTGTCCACTCCCGCAGAATACCCAGCAGAAGCATCTACAAAATAGGCTTGATATTTCTTTTTCAGCCAAATGGTCTAACAGACTCTGTATTAATGTGAATAGAGTGAGAAGATTCAATACATCAGGTGTCAGTCTGAGCCACCTGCTCACGCAAATTACGTATATTTTCCAGACCTTCTCCAACCTTACCTGTTACACAACTTTTCCCACTTGATTATAAATTTTAGCTGTGTATCCCTAACTTCATGGCTTGCAAGGTCAGTTAATACCTAGTCCATGATAGTAAGTGAAGCACATGATCATTAACCATCTGGTATCCTGTGATTCATTCCATAATAAGGCTCAGAAGCAACCTAGAAACTGTTTTTTAAAAGTTGGTATCTTCAGAAAAGAGCACAACTTTTCCTCCAAACTCTATAGATTGGCTACGTGAGTCCCCTAAGGATGTTTCTCGGAGGTTACATATAGTATCCCTATTTGCTGCAGATACTTTGACTATCATTAAATCTGTTGGATTATAAACCCAAAATTGAAAAACAAGTTGGACTTGCTGCAGAGCCTTCTCTTGTTTTGACCCCCACTCAACACTGGTAACTAGGCAAGTTCCTGAACAAATGGTATAATCAGCATATTCAAATATAGTATATATTGCCTAACAAAAGAGGAGATAAAACTACACTTGTCTTTCACTAGTAAATAGTGTAAAGTGTAGTGATTTATCTTTCCCCTTGGAGAGACTCTCAAGATTTTCCAGATCACTGGACTCATAGGAACTTCAAAGAGGTGATAGAGTCCTGAATTTTCATGTTTTCTTCTCTGACCCTTTGGTTTACATATGTCTTACCAAGACGTGTAAAGTACATGGTATTCCCTGTACTTCCTAATTACCACATGAAATCAACATAATGTTGTCTATAGAGTAGCCAGTGTGTAGTATGGAATGTGAAAGCAGTCAAAATTTCAAGTGTCTATATTTCTGAAAAGAGCAGATCTTCTGTAATCCTGAGGAAAGATTGTCAATATGTACTATTGCCCCTTCCAGGTAAAGCAATCTTTTCACAAACTGGTTTGGAGAGAAAACATTGTAAAGGTCAGTAGATGAATATTAAATGTCAATAGCTGTGCTGATTTCTCCAGTAAAAGACATATCTGGAATTGCAATTGAAACTGTAATCATCACCTGACTAAGGTAATAATAATTAACAGCTATTCTCCAAGATCTATCCATCTTCCACAAAAACCAAAAAGATAAAAAGGAAAAAAAGTTAAAAGATTTTAAAAGTATTGTTATCCTTGGATAATGGTAAGGCTTTTAATAAGCAATGCAAAAATCAGGTTTACAAAGATCCACACCCAGTATCTCAAAGCAGAGTATAGAAAGAGAATGAGAGGAGAGGATGGAATTAATTAACATATTTAAAAGTATACATCAAATAACAAGAAAAAGTATGATCAAATAGTCTTCATTTATATGCCAGGTCATGAGACCATGGGTGATAGTTACAACTTACCTTGCTCACCACCATTTCATGTTTTCATTTCAAAGTATTTAGATGAAAGTATCACGCACACAAAAGTAGACAAGTTGGATGTATAAATATCTAGAAACTATCACAAATTTATCACACCAGGGTCACAAAAAATCAGGACATGAAATGAAATGTGATGTTATGAAAATGGCATGTTATCTCCATGGTAATTTTCCTAAAGAACTGTAATTTATCCCCAATCCCATCATGAGAAAAAATGTCATACAAATCCCAACTGAGAGATTTCCTACAATATACCTGAGTTCTCCTGAACACTGTCAGGATCATCAAAATCAAGGAAATTCTTAGAAACTTCCACAGCCAGGAAGAACCTAACAAGACATGACAACTAAAAGTAACTCTCATGATTGACTAATGAACATTTGATGTGGAGTTTCTGCATAGACAGCAAAGCAAGTAGCTGTGTTGACTCCAGCAATAAACCTGTATGACATTTTACTAAAACATGTAATCAAAAGAGAAAATGTTCAATAGGATGAAAGTGCAACAAAGAAACAAAAAGAACAAAAGGCTATAATGCTAGAAGTTAAATTAGAATTGAATGTGAATGAAGTTGCAGAAGAATAGGTGACTATGTGAATGTTGGCACTGCCACCATGCAGACCCTAGAAATGCCGCCAGAGGACCTAGGTGAAGGTAAAACCATCAGCATAAATGAGAAAAGTTGCAACAAAAAGAATGAAAGTATGCCAGAGGAAGTAACGCCAGCAAAAAATTACACATTAAAGGAAATCTTGCTGATACTTGATAACACTGAAAGTGCAAAGTATAGAATATCAGAAGCTGATGCAAACTTAGAAAGGAGTGTAACAATTTGCTCCCGCAAGAAAGCTTGCTTCAATGCTCGCTTTTGAAGAAAGCAAGCACTATTCAAACTCAACACAAAAGTTTTTGTATACAACTTGATAGAAAAGCTTTTATGAAGAAACAAAATGCTTGAACTCAATGTTTCTATTGTTTTCAATCACAGTGCACTAAATAAATGTTAGTTTTGCTATTTGTCATTCCTCTATACATTTATAACAGAAAGTTCTTAATTTTTTATTAAATCATAACTATATACAAAAAATAAAATAAATAAAAGTAACTCTCATATATCAACAGTGGTTTATTAGTTGTAACAAATGTACCAAATTAATGCCATTTGTTAAAACATGAAAACTGCTATGGGATGTGTGAAGATTCTCAGTACTGTCTTCACAATTTTTTCTATAAATCTAAAACTGTTCTAAAAAACAGAATTTACTAAAAGAAAAAAAACCAGAATAGAACATGATGAGCATCCTGGAAATGCTCTCAGGACTTTTCTAATAACTCCGCTATCCAGCCAATGCAGAGATAATTACCGTTATGGTTTTTTAATGTCACGTTTGTGCTTGAACTTTACACATATTAGTGGGATTCCACAGCATGTTTTCTCCTCTATCTGACTTATTTTGTTCAAATTATGTTTGTAAGATTCTTTCACGTTGCCTTTAACAGCAGCGTATTCATGTGTATTGATATATAGTATTCCATTGTATGAATGCACAGTGGTTTATTTTATCATTATACTACTGTAGGAGATTTGCAGTGTTTCCAGATGGGGCTAATATAAGTAACGCTATTTTAAACTTTTTAAATGTGAATTATGGTACACATTCCTATTATGTCTATATCTAGAAGTGGAATTGATGGTTCATAAAATATGCATCTGTCTAGCTCTAGCAGATATTACCACTATCTTTTCAAGTGTGTTTATACAAAATTTCTTTTCTAGCTAGGTTATACACAAGCTGGAAAAAGCACTGCTCCCACCTTAACACCAAGAATAATAAAATAAAGTACAAAATACTAATATTTCTTGTGGCACCAGAGACCTGAGGTTGCAGGGAGAGATAGATGCATGCGCCAGGTCACCTGTGTCAGAGCACAGAAGAAAGAAGTACCAGCAGCCTTTCACACAAGTAGGATAATCAGCTAAAATTTTCTAAAGGTTGGGCATGTCTAGCGTAACTGTGTAGGGTGCCCGCGAGGTCTAGACACCACAGGAGGTTAGTCTCACTTGTGAATTTTTCTTTGGAACACTACTAGGTGTTTGTGTGAAAGATTGAATCCAGGGTGGGAGAACAAAGAGAGTCAGCCTTAGTGGCGCAGACGTGCGGAGAGGTATTGTTTGCCACTGTGCAAAAATAAAGTGACCCAAACACCCTCTTCAAAATCTTCTCTCAAATGAAGCAAACAACTATAGTCAACAGAACAGGAGGAGCTAATTCTGTTACCTACGGGAAATAGGTAGGGACTAATTACTGCTAAGGGATGGGTAGGAGTACCCCCCCCCCATCTCATTAACCATGGGAGACTGGCAGGAAGAATTCTCGACTAAACTGGTCTACCAATACACTTAAAATTTCCCCTGTGACTAGGGATGGGGCAGACGCAAATACACGGCAGAGACTGGCTGCTATGGGGAAGAGGAACAAGAACATAGAGGAAGTCCAGTCTTTTTTGTTTTTAGGAAACTTCATCTGTTTGCTTTTGTGTGTGTGTCTGTGGTTTTGTTTGTTTGTTTGTTTGTTTGTTTTTTGAGACAGAGTCTTCCTGGGTAGATTATGATGGCATCATAGCTCACAGCAATCTCAACCTCTTGGGCTCAAGTGATCCTCCTGCCTCAACTTCCTGAGTAGCTGGGACTATGGGGACTACCACAACGCCTGGCTGGTTTTTCTATTTTTACTAGAGATGGGGTCTCACTATTGCTCAGGCTGCTCTCCAACTTGTGAGCTCAAGCAATCTACCCGCCTTGGCCTCCCAGACTGCTGGGATTACAGGGAAATCTCGTATTGGAGGCCTAGACACACAGAGCCTGTCTAAAACTGAGGTTGGACCAGAACTTCAACAAACTTTTCCTTAATCACTAGCCTAACAAGTGTTAAGCTTCTATCTTAAGATAAATGGACACGTTAAAAGCAAATCAAACAGTAGGAAAGTAATAATAAAGATAAGAAATCAATGACATTGAGAACAGAAAGAAATACAGAAACATCAACAACATTATGTTCTTTTTCAAGTTACCAATAAAATTGATAAATCTTAAGTGCGGGGCAGCGCCTGTGGCTCAGAGGAGTAGGGCCCGGCCCTGGCCAAAATCTGCAAACAAACAAACAAACAACCCCCCCCCCAAAAAAAAACCACAAAACAAAAAACAAATCTTTTATGTGAGGGATAAGACACAATTTAGCAATGTGAGAAATAAAAGAGGGACTATCAGTACAGATCATGTATGATTTTAAAAGATAAAAAACAAGGAGAACTATTGAGCTACAACATGGATGAATCTCAAGAACAATTTCATCTGTGTGAAATATCCAGAAAATGTGAATCTATGGAAGCAGAAAGTAAATTACTATTTCCCTAGGTTGGGGGATGGGAATGGAGATTTAACTACAAATGGGCATAAGGGATCTTTTGAGAGTCATGAAAAAGTTGTAAAACTAGATTTAGATGAAGGTTGTAAAAATTTACAAAATTCTAGAAATTTACTAAAATCATTGAATTATATATGTGAAATTGGTAAAAATTTATGCTATGCAAATTATTTGTCAGTGATGCTTTTAGAATAATAGTGGTCTTAAAAATCCAAATTATCCCCATAAATTTGATAACTGAGGGAAAAATAGACAAATTCTTTAAAAGACATAAACTACAAAGCGCATTCAGAAAGAAACAGATAACCTAAATAGTTCTAAATGTATAAAGGATAAAGAAGAAAACCAATGTGGTAAACTCAATAGATGCAGAAAAACAATTGAAAAAATTTAGCAAGACTCTTGACACAATTCTTAACAAATTGAGAATTAATGGAAATTTATACCATTCAGAAAAGTGCATATGCAAAAAAATTTCAGTTCAAATACATAATAGTGAAAGGTATTATGTTTTCAGTCTAAGATTAGGAGCAAGAATAGTATATGTACTGTCATCATGCCTGTTTAAAATTATCTTAGGGGTACTACGCAGTGTGGTAAGGAAAGAAAAGGAAAGCATACATGTTGGAGAAAAATAAATTAAATTGGCTATTTTTACATGTTCTAAGTATAAAATTTTAAAGAATCCACATAAAAACTGTTGGAACTAATAGGTATGTTTAAGAACGTTGCATCACACAGTAGCAGTATGCAAAATTCAATAGCATTTCCATACCCTGGTAATGAATCATTGAGAACTGAAATTTTTTAAAAGTAACATTTCTTTCTTTCTTTTCTTTTTTTTTTTTTTTTTTTTTGCAGTTTTTGGCCAGGGCTGGGTTTGAACCCACCACCTCTTGTAAATGGGGTCAGCGCCCTACATCTTGAGCCACAGGCGCCACCCAAAAAGTAGCATTTCTAACAGAACCAAAATATGTTAAATATGTTGGGATAAGTTTAACTAAATACAAGCAAGATTTGTATGCTAAAAATCGATAAAGCATTAATACAGGAAGTCAGACTTAAATAATTGGAGAGCTACAGCAGGATCATGCATTTGAAGTTTCAGTATTATTAAGATGTCAGTTTTCCCAAAGCTATCTATAGATTTAACACAGTCACAATCAAAATAGCAGGAGGGTTTCTGGTTTTCTAAATATAAAAATACAAGTTGACTTTGGAAAAGCAAAGCAAAGAAAAATAAAACAATTACTAGAAAAACGAAAGCAATTTTGAAAAAGAACACAGTTGGAGGATTAATACTACTTAATTTGAAGACTTACTGTAAAGCCAAATTATTCAAGACTTTGTGGTATTGGCACAAGTATAGATAAACAGATAACTCACTGGAACAAAATACAGTTAACAGAAAATGGCCCCACTTATATAGTACATTTATTTTCAACAAAGATGTGAATGCAGTGAATAAATGATAGTGATTTCAACAATTGGTGCTGGAAGAATTGGCTATTTATAAGGAAAGAAAAAAGAGTCTAGACCAATATCTCACATCATATAGAAAATTAACTTGCAGTATATCATAGACTTAAATTTATAAAAAAACTATAAAACCTCTGCAAGAAACATAGGAGAAAATCCGTGAAACCTTACATGAGAGAAATATATTTTAGGACATGAAAAGCAAGAACTGAATTTGAGTTTGTCAAAATTTAGAATTTCTGCTCTTCAAAGGACATTAAGAGAATGTAAAGACAAGCTACACACTTGGAAAAATTATTTGCAGATCATGTATGTCATAAGAAATGTGTATGTAGAATATAGTAAGAAACCGCAAAACTCAATAATATTAAAACAGACCATTGAATGCACTAAGGGATAAATATTTGAGCATACATGTCACCAAAGAAGAGACATGGATGGCAAATAACTACATGAAAAGATGCTCAACATCATTAGTTATCAGTGAAATGCACATTGTCAGGGTAAATATGAAATACCCCGATATACCTATTAGAATACTTTTAAAAACAACAATAAATACAAAGTGCCAGACATGATGCAGTTATTGGAATATTCACACATCACTGAGAGGAATGTAAAATGCTAAAACTACTTTATAAAATAGTGTAGCAGTTACTTACAAAGTTATGTATATTCTACAATATGTCACTTCAATCTCAGAGGTATAGACTCAAAAGAAATAAAATCTAATATTCATGCAAAATCTTGTTAGTGAATGTTTATATCAGTTTGATTCATAATTGCCCCAAATTGGGAAAACTCATATGCCTATCAACCCATGAATGGATAAACATACTGTGATATCTCCCTAAAATGGTATACTATTCAGCAATAAAAAGGAATGAACTTTGTATACACACATTGATTAATCTTAAATGCATCTTTCTATGTAAGGGAATTCAGACTAAACAATCTACTTACTTTATGATTCTATTTATATGAAATTCTTGATAAAGCTAAGCTACATGGATAGAAAACAGATCAGTGTTTACCAGCTGCTAAATGGGGAGAGAGAATTTATTGCAAAAGCAAATAAACTTTTTAGGGAAATGGAAATATTCTATATCTTGATTGCAGTGGTGGTTGGTCACCTAACTTTATATGTTTGTAAAAATTCATAGAACTTTACACTTAAAATGATAAATTTATTTTATGTATATTTTTTGTTAATAATTAAGACTAGAAAAAATGAACCAATTACATTCTTACTAGCAGTGAGTGAGAAATCCAGTTGCTCTCTGTATTGCCAGCACTTGGCAATTTCTGTCTCTTTCATTTTAACCATTCAGATTTGTGTAGGCAGTGGAATTTCATTATTGTCTTAATTTTAACTTCTCTCATGACTAATTATTTTTAGTATCTTTTCATAATGTTAGTTGTTTATTCTTCTTGCCAAAGTCCCTGTTTAAGTATTTTTTTTCATTTTGGTGAGTGAGAGATTTCTGTTCTTAACTATTTTCAGGAATTTCTGTGTATAAAAACAGCCACAAATACAATCTGGATGTATTGTTTAATATAGGAGTATATTGCCAAAATATTAGCCCACTATATGGCTTGCAGTTTTGGTCTTTTAATGGTATCTTTTGATGAATAGTGTTCTTAATTTTGATGAGATCCAACTTTATATATATATTCCCCTAATTTAAGAAATCTTAGGCTGGAACAGTAGCTCACACCTGTAACCCCGGTTTTTGGGGAGATGTGAAGTGGGAGGATTGTTTGCGGCCGAGAATTCAAGACTAGCCTGGCCAACATAGAGACCTCATTTCTATAAAAATAATAATAACAATAGAAAACATTATCTAGGTGTGGTGGTGTATGCCTGTAGTCCTGCCTACTTGGGAGGCTGAGGTGTAGAGGATCATTTGAGCCAAGAAGTTCAAAGCTGCACTGAGCTATGGTTGTACCATTGAACACCAGCCTGAGTGAGATATGAGCCTGTTTCTAAATGAGGAAAGAAAGAAATCATTGTTTACTCCAAATTTATGAATATATTCTATCTTATCCTTCAAAACATTAATTGTTTTGCTTATGTCTTTGATCCGTATGGAATTTATCTTTGTATATGGCATAATGTACTTACTAGAATTTGATTTTTTCCATACATATCTGATACATTCAGACCATTTATTCAAAAAAACTCTCTACTTAGTCCTGGATTACAGAGGCACTTTTGTCATAAATCAGATTTAACTTCTTGAGGCACTGCCAAACTGTTTTTCAAAGGGGATGTAACATTTTCCATTCCCATTAGCAATATAGGAGAGTTTCACTTTTTCCATATCCTCACCAACACTTGTTATTTTCCATATTTTTTAAAGGCAGCTATCCTCATGAATATAAAGTGACATATTATTGTGGTTGTGATTAGCATCTTCCTAATGTTGAGCGTTTTTTATGTGCTTGTCGGCTATTTGTATATCTTTAGAGAAATGTCTGTTCAAATCCTTTGCCCATTTTTAACTGAGTTATTTGTCATTTTGTTGTTGAGTTTTAATAGTTCTTTATATATTCTGGATATCAGACACGTATGATTTCCAAGTGTTCTTGGCCATTCTGTGGATTGCCTTTAGTTTTTTGGTAGTATCTTCTCACATACAATTCTTAAAATTTTGATGAATTACAATTAATTTTTTGTTGCTTTTTCTCAGATCTAAAAATAATTACCAAATTCAAGATCATGAATATGTACTTCTATCCTTTCTTGTAAGAGCTTAATAGTTATATCTCTTGCATTTATGTCTTTGATCATTTTGAGTTAATCTTTGAATATGGTGTGATGTAAGAATCCCACTTCATTCTTTCACATGTGGTTATCCAATTGTTCCCGCACCATTTGTTGAAGACAATATTATTTTCTCCATTGAATCATCTTGGGATCCTTGTGACAAAAAAACCATTGCTCATATGTGTATCCATTTATTTCTGGACTCTCAATTCTACTCCGCTGATTGATATTTTTCAAGTGAGTCATCACATAAAATACTGAGGGGATTTTTTTCATCTTCTACCTCTTGCTTTCTAGATCAGTAAGTTCTAGCTACG
>CAUYRH010122895.1:0-47559 GCA_963574655.1 Perodicticus potto | reverse complement strand
CTTCGATCAGTTTCAGAAATGTGCCACATATGCCTATACTCTTCAGTGTTCTAATTAGAAAAGGATGCTGGATTTTATCGAATGCTTTTTCTGCATCTATTGAGAGGATCATATGATCTTTGCTTTTGTTTCTGTTAATATAAAAACTTTCAAAATTTTTCAAAAATTTTCAAGTCTATGGATGGATAAAAAAATTAGTTAACCTCTTAATCTGTTGGTAGGACATAATGCCCTATACCAAAAATATCAGAAAGCAGATATTCTCCCCAATCAAGCCAGACTCACCAAATACCAAAGTATTAGGATCATGACATTTGTGTCCTCTGAACAAAATACAATTAAACTAGAAATTAATAATATCTTGTCCAAAGTTGTTACATAAAAAAGAAATTAATGATCAATAACTCTAAGAGATGTCTGAGGATTTAAACAATCTACTTGTAAATAACTAAGGGGTTAAGGAAGAAAATATTGGGAGTCATAAAACAGTTTAACTGAATGATAATTATGAAAATATTATATATTAAAATTTGTATGTTTTTTTTTTTGAGACAGAGCCTCAAGCTGTCACCCTGGATAGAGTGCTATGGTATCACAGCTCACAGCAACCTCCAATTCCTGGGCTCAAGCAAGTCTCTTGCCTCCACCTCCCAAGTAGCTGGGACTACAGGTGCCCGCCACAATGCCCGGCCATTTTTTGGTTGCAGCCGTCATTGTTGTTTGGCGGGCCCGGGCTGGATTTGAACCCGCTAGCTCAGGTGTACGTGGCTGGCGCCTTAGCCCGCTGAGCCACAGGCGCCAAGCCAAAATTTGTATGATTCTTAAGTGCTAATTTTAGAAAACTAAATTAGATGCTAAATATTAGAACACATTATAAAAGTTGAAAAGTAATGAACCAGTAATACGACTCAATAAGTAGAAAAAAGAACACCAATAAAAAGAATGTCATCATTTTGCAACTCCCAATGAAACAGTTGATTCAAGCAAGAATTTTCAGTGGGTGCCAAACCATTAGATAAAAGGTTTACAGGGAATTGATCTGTCAATTGGCAAAGCTAGAGCCCACAGATTACTTGGGATGATACTTGCTGCCCATAATCATTATTAGATATCTAGCTTTTGATGAGATACAATATAAAACATAGCATTATTCTTAAGATACTCTTTTTCTTTTTCTTTCTTTCTTTTTTTTTTTTTTTTTGGAGACAGAGTCTTACTCTTTTGCCCTGAGTAGAGTGCCAAGGGGTCACAGCTCACAGCAACCTCAAACTCTTGGGCTCAAGCAATCCTCTTGCCTCAGCCTCCCAAGTAGTTGAGACTAAGGGCACCTACCACCATGCCCAGCTATTAGGATATTCTTACAAGCAAGTGTTTTGCCATCTAATTGATTTGCTCAAATTAAATATGATCAAATCTTTACACTTAAAAGATGTACATTTCAGTTTACAGAAAATACCAAAACCTGTAGTTAGGTATCAATCAAACAACCTCACAAGGAAAAAATTATATACATTAAAAAAAAAAAAAGCAATGCTCTAATGGAAAATTGATCCAGTCTCTTCAACAAATTAAAGTCATGGGAAAAAAAGAGAAAGGAGAAGCATATTCCACATTAAAATATTCTTTAGAGAAATGCTGTATATTGTCATTGATTGAATCATGACCTGAAGAAATTAGCTGTACAAGGCATTGTGGGACCAAATGGAGACGTCTAGATAGAGACTGATATTAAATTATTTTAGGGACTTATTGTTAATTTTGTTAGATGTAATAATGATGTGATTTTGTAGAAAATATTTAATAATTAGAGATGCAAACTGAAATAATTAGGGGTAAATTGTTATGACATCTGTAACTAGTATTTTAAAATTTACCAAAAATAGATGAGACAAAAGATATAATTATTAAATCTAGCGGACAGAAGTTTATCATACCTCGTCCTTCATTTTTTTTTATGATTAACTTTTTTTATAATTACAAGTTCTGAAAGATAAAAACCAAAGAAAATAGAAGCAGCCAGGCTTGGGGCTCTGCTGTTTGTTTTGAAGGTGCTCATGTGCACCAGGCCTCTGTCTGTTTAAGCTCCCATCCCACCTGAAGCCGTTTCCCAAACCTGCAGAGTGTGTCTAACAAAAAGGTCTAGGGCAGAGGTCATTTATCTTTCAGTAAGCGTGGCGTGGACAGAAGCCATGCTGGTGACTGTGACTCTAATTGAACCAGGGAGCTAATGATCGTCGATATCTCCCTCCTCTGGTTTTCTATACAATATTCCAACATCAACTTTAAGCCAAGCAAATTTGGACAGCTCCTGGTTAAGAAAACCAAGAAAAGTGGGAACAGAGTCTGGGATTAAAACAAAAGCAGTTTTAACTCATGGAACCAAGTGTTATTTGACAACTGTGTATGTAGTCAAACTGTAGAACAGTCTTTTCTGGCTGTCCAAGTCCATGCAGATTCTGAGCTTTACCCAAAATAAATTGTCATGCCTTTTCCAGAATGTGAAAGAAGTTTGGTATTATACAGTATTCCCCCATGGTCCAGTAGGGTGAGTACAATAAGTTATTTTCAGAGACAGAAAGACCACATCCATGTAACTTGTACCACAGTATTATAATTGTTCTCTTTTTAGTTATCTTTGTTAATCTCTTGCTGTGCCTAATCTATAGATTAAAAGTCATCCTAGGTATATATGTAAAGGGAAAAAACATAACACATACAGTTTGAGTAACCCTAATTCAGACATCCACATCCCAAACCCAAAGTGCTCCAGAATTCCAACTTTTCTGAGCACCAACATGATATTCAAAGGAAATGCTCATTGTGGGGTTTCAGGTTTTGGATTTTGGGATTAGGGATGTTCAACTGGTGAATATAATGCAAATATTATTACATCTAAAAATCTCTAAATCTAAAACACTTCTGGTCCATAGCATTTCAAATAAGGAATACTCCACCTGTATAGGATTTGGTATTACTAATGGTTTCAGAACATCCGTGGAGAGTTCTAGAACATAGGCCTTGCGGATAAGGGTGAATAACCATTTTGGAAAAAACTAAGCAGCTCAATTTCATGTGCATTTACTAGAGTCTCAACCTGCCCATCAAGGGGGATCCATGATGTGATGGAATCACGGTCAGGCAAGCCCCAGAAAAATATACAGGTAACACTGGGAGAGAAAAATCCTGAGTGTTAAAGGCAGAGAATGCTATAGAAGTCCAGAGAAAGTGCTAATTACAAAATAAAATATGAGACAGGCTATGAATGAATAATGATAACTTTGCATTTCCCTTATTAATGTTTTTATTTCTTATCCACTTGACTAAGGTCTCCTTTATTATGTTGCCTAGAAGTGATGATTGTGGGCAGATTTTTCCTGCTGCCAATCTAAAAGGGAAAATTTTTCCTTATAAATGTGATTTTGCTAAAGGCTTCTTTCATTTCTGGTATGTGTATCGATGCTATTAGTCCAGGAGTTGCCCTCATGCTCTACAGTCTCAAAAATTGGTGATGAAAATGCTCTAACATTTACAGACAGGTTGCTTTGAATCTGTTTCCCTTCAAATAGCTTTACAATTCTGTGTTACATCTAGTAGAAGCATTTCTAATGCACATCACGCCACATCCTCTGGCATTCTTTAGGTACTAGTTGGCTTGACACTGTATGATTTACAAAACCACAGCTTGATTCTGTATGATTTACAGAACCACAGCCTCTAACTTATGAACAGCTTTTTGCACAGGCAAGGAAGTCATTACCTCCCTGTGATTCAACCCCTGCCTTTTAGTCTTACAAAATCAATAATATACTTTAAGAAATGGGCCTTATGTTCTAGCCACTAGGGCTGGGATCTCAGGCTCCAAGATGAGACTGGATCAGACCCTATGGGAAGGGAGTATTCCAAAAAGCAGATGATACACCGACGCCCAAAGGACATGCCCTCCAAATACGGAAACCACCCCTCACCCCCACAGGCCACGCCCACCGCCTCCCGCGCGTTTGCCCGCCCCCACTTCCGCTTCCGGGGCGGGGACTCCCGCCCTCTGGGCTCGGGGGCGGGATCAAAAGCGGAGCCGGAAGGGGCCCAGCACTTCCGGTCGGGGAAACTCTTCGCTGCCGCTGCGAGCCGGCTTGACAGGCGCGGTCCTTGGAAGTGCCTCTCTCTCTCCCTGGGCCTTCCTGCCCTCCAACCTTCCAACGCGTTTGTCGCCGCCGTCCCGCCACGACGGTCCCCGAGGTTGCCCCTTCCCCATGTTCCGGGGCAGGAGTCCTGACAGCGAAGACCCGCCCGCCGGTACCCCGTCATGTCCGAACTGACTAAAGAGCTGATGGAGCTGGTGTGGGGCACCAAGAGCAGCCCCGGGCTCTCCGATACCATCTTCTGCCGCTGGACGCAAGGTACCCAGGCCGGCCTCGCAGCGGGAGCCGCGGCTGCCCCTGCCCCGGCGGTGGCGCCTCGGGCTCCAGCCCCTCGCGTGCCGACACCTGGTCCCGGGTCCCGTTCTCGGCGCCGAGGGGGCACTTGGTGGACACGCCCTGCGGGCTTAGGGCAGAGGTCGAGCAGGAGAATGGCCACAGTTGTTCGCTAAAGGCCCCGGGCGCCTCCTTCAGCTGGGCAGAAAGGGGCGAGCCGTGGTTGGGCTGTCTGTGTGACCCTGAAGACTTCTTATACAAGTAAAATGTACCAAGTGACCCGGTGTCAGCTTCTCCAGGAGTGCTGTAGCCAGTTGCATCTTTGCGCCTGGTGTCTGGTCTGGTTTTGGAGAGAGGAACGTGCAGGGAAAGTCGAGGTGGCTAATTCCAGAGAGCACTTTTGTTGTTTGCATGGGCGTCACGCGCTTAGGCGTGGCATATAAACACAACGTTGCAGGCTACTGAGTTGGCCCAAGTTATCCTCGGTTTTCAGAGGGTTTAGTATCTGTTACAGTTAAAAAGGAATGTGGATCACAACGTTTCCTCTGCTGGGCTAATGTAACTTAGACAAGGTTTTTACTTGTATAAGATTTGTCAGTAGTACAGACAACAATCAAATAACTTTGGTGTATGCCTGTGCCGTGCCAGGGTCTGAGCTGGGCGCCTTATACTGGTAATTATGTCTAATACCTAAGATTTTGTTAAGTATTAGGCGCAAAGGACACAGTAATGTGACTTTAGAAAAGTTACGGTGAGGTTCAGATCATAGCTTTTGGAGTCAGAAGGATCCGTAATGTAGGTATGCAAAACATTATTATTATTAAAACGTTGATATAGTATACACCTGTTCCCAAAGGATTTAGGGACTTGTGGGATAATAAATATAAATCCCTATTTCAAAATGTGTATTTTGGACCAAAAGTTCAGGATTCAAGACGTCTCTTTTTCCCTTCCCTATATGTCTGTGTCAAGAGCTAATAAGATTAAAAATCATGATGTATTACAGTCAGTTGGGTTGTTCAGATCAGTATTGTTTTTGCACACGAGAAAAATGAGTCATAAAGGTAAATGACTGGACCAGGTTGCAGAAATTGAGAGAACTACGAGTCAGTTCCAAACTTCAAACGCCTAATGCGGCTGTTTTCATTATTTTTCTTTGAGTTTCTGAATGCTGCATGTAATTACGTTAGCTCTTTTTACATGTTGATTATGTCAATTGACTAATCTTGGGCACGTCCTACATTTGCAGAGTTTTCCTTTAAAACTTCACACTTTATGTATCTTAATAGTGAGTGGCTCTAAAATACAAACATGAAGGATTAAGAAAAATTTTTATTGTAGTCAGTTAAAGTTTATTAATATTTCCCAGTGTAGCCTTGTACATATTTATTCTTTGATGGAAATTCAAAGAAGACTCAGTCAGTTCTAATAATGATTAACAGCCAGTGTTTGGAGTAGGCCTACTTGGGTTGTGGTTTCATATTATTGAACTAACGGGTCATTTCCTGTCTCTGTAAAATGCAGATACAGTGATAGTGCCAACTTTAAAGGGTAGTTGTGAGGACTAAAGGCCATGTGAATACCCATAGGCACTTAGCACAATATATCACATGCAGTAAAATTTAGCAAAGGGTAGCTATTGCTAGCTTAATTAATAAGCAGTTAATTGTGGACTAAGACAAAGATCTGTGGTTATAATACAAGAAATTATTTTCTTGATGGATAATCATTATCCTAAATAAAACTTTCTAGCGACTTATTAGAATGCTACGCCACATTTAGTCATGCAGAAGTTTCTTAACAAGATTAGTTCAATCAACACCATTTCAAAATACAGAATTTCTTTCTTTTTTTTTTTTCTTGTTACGATTTCTTTCTTTCTTTGCTTTTCAGAGAGTGCAGTTATGTTGTGGATATGTAATTCTTAAAGCTCTTACGTTGATCAATATTTTAAGGCAACCAGACATGTACTTTTCAGTCTCTGAATCAGGGAAGTGCTGTTGCAGATTTTGGTATGTTAACTATTACCTTATGCATTTGTTCATTCTTAGCAGCCATTGCTAAATAACACTGTGGCAGTCATTTGGGATTGTGGGAAGAGGCACAAGACACTGCTTTGCTGCATAAGTAATGTGACATCAACTCTGGCGTTGTTTCATGGTTTGCAACTGTGCTTTGAACGGAACACTGCAATCTCAGCCTGTTGGAAACAAGATACAGATGTAAAATGCTTGGAGTAAATATAAATTTATATCTAGAGAGATATTTTATATATGAAATTACATTAGTCAAGTTAAAATTATTTTGATATGTTATTAAAACAGTAAGCTGGAGGAATGGCACATAGTTGATTTGGCAATTTTAGATAATTCTTTTCTACAAATCCCTTTTCTCTAAAAAAAAAAAAAGTGTGGAATGAAGTTTTTTGTCTATTTTATCAGCTTTTATTTTAAAATAGTAATAAGTCACATAGTTGAAGGATTTGAAGTTGCTGGGGGTTTTTTGTTTGTTTTTTTTTACAAATTGAAAATGTATTCTCTACTCCTCCCTGCCTTCCTTCTGCTTAATGGCCTAGAGTATTTTTTTTAAGTATTTATTTTTCTCTTCTGTAGCGTACTAGCACCACTTGCTTTCTTCCTTCTTTGTACAAACTATACCAGCGTTCCAGGCCCTTCTTCAGTAGGGTGGGAAGAAAGACGATCAGCATAATGTAGTGTGGAGTATAAATAGTTACAAGGTGAGGTAATAGGGAGGCCCAGGCCGGGGTGGCCTAGGGAGGCCTCGTTTTCTTTTTTTAAGATTCTGATTAATATGAGGGGACATACAATTAGGTTACATTGTTCACATTTGTAAGGTAAAGTCAATTGTAGTTGTGTCCTTCGTCCAGCAAATGTGCCTTACACCCGCAGATTGTTCCTGCTGGGCAGGAACCTGCCTGTTACCCCTCCCCGCCTTCCCTTGCTGATTTAATTGAGTTTTTCCGCTCATCAAGAACATCTTGTTAATCTACAAGTTTCAAATTAGCATTGAGTACACCTGAGGCTAGCTTTTCCATTCTTGTGATACTTAGTAGACTGTTCTCCAAATCCATCCCTGTTGTAACAAAAAATAGAAAATCTCCATCTTTTCTATGGCTGAATAGTAATCCAGGAAATACATATCCCACAGTTTATTAATCCACTCATGGGTTGAAGGGCTCTTGGGTTGTTCCCACACCTTTGCAGTTGTAAATTGGGCTGCCATAAACATTCAAGTGCATATGTCCTTATAGTAAAATGACATTTTTTTTTCCTTCGGGGTAAATATTTAGTAATGGGATTGCAGCATCAAATGGAAGGTCTAGGTCTTTGAGGACTCCCTCTACTTTGTCATAAAGGCTGTACTAGTTTGCAGTTCCACCAAAAGTGCAGGTGCAGTCCCTTCTTTCTGCACCCATGCCAGCATCCCTTGCTTCAGGACCTTGTGATGCAGGCCTTTTTCACTGGGGTTAGGCAATACCTCAAAGTATTTCAAAGTGGTTTTGGCCTGCATTTCTCTGATATTTAGAGACAAGGAGCATTTTTTCATGAGTTTGTTGGCCATTTAACTGTCTTCATGAACAAAGATTCTTTTAATGTTTAATGAGTTTTCTTGCTCTTTTTTGGTTGATTTGCCTGAGTTCTGGTTATTAGCTCATTGTCACTTTGCTATATGCAAAAGTCCCATTTATTTTTGTTGTTGCTACAGTTGCCTTTGGGTCTTTCTCATAAATTCTTCTCCAAGATCAATATTTTTCCCACTTTCGTCTAGATTTTTTACTATTTAAGTTTACTGTCTTAGGTTTACTTCTTTTATCCATTGGTAGGTCTCATTTCAAGATAAGATTTGAGCAAACACTTGGAGTCATTTAGCTAGTCATGCAGACATTTGAAGAGTGTTTCCAGGCAATGGTAATGGCTGTTATAAAAAAGCTTAATGCAGAATATGCCTGGCCTGTTGTTCAAGGAACAGGAAGGTGGTTAGTGTAGCTGGAGAGGGAGTGAAAGAAGGGGAGAATAATAAAGGATCATGTAAGAAATAATATAGCCTCATATCATAAAAGCTTTCTAGGCTGTTCTAAAACCCTTGACTCTTATTCTCAATGAAATGGAATCATTGGAAAGTTTGGAGCAGAGGGGAGACGTGACCTGACATGGTTTTAAAGTATTGATCTAGCTGCTATGTTTGAAGATAGACTGTAGTTGATTAAATGAGACAGCCAAGATCAGACCAGGGCCAACTGCCATAATCCAGGGGAGAAAAGGTGGATGGTACCAGGGTACAGTACAGGAGACAGTAGGAGACGGGAGGAGGACCACATTCCAGCATAAGCAAAACAAGAATTGAATCGCTAGACCTATCAGAAGTAGTATTAAATGAAAACATTCTGACTTACTGGGAATTTATTTTCTTTTCCGTATTGATTACCTAGCTCAGTGTTGGCAAACTTCTGTAAAGGGCATGTGGCCTTGATTGTCCTTGTCTCAATACTCATCTGTGCTACTGCAGCAAAAAACATCCATGCTTAGTGTGGGAGTGGCTGTGTTCACAAGGTCCTTCATAAAAGCAGATGAGGACTGTCATTTGCCAATACCTGATTTCTTTATTCTTTCTCAGAGAATTAAATTATTTTATTGTTTCACCTAAAGATTGATCAGAGAGAGAGATATTCAATTTTGCTCTTTGTGACAGTGTGGATTTTTTGTGGGGGTGGGAAGAGGTGGAGTTGATTAAAATTAGAGTTTTGGGTTTTCATTATAGGACAGTTTTTTAACAATCTGGAAAACATGAGGTTTAACAAATAACAGGAAAAATGGAACAATAAAAATACAGATACTGGCTCAGCTCCCGTGGCACAGTGGTTGCAGGGCCAGCTGCATACATTGAGATTGGCGGGTTTGAACCCAGCCCAGGCCAGCTAAAACAACAATGACAACTGCAACAACAAAAAAATAGCCAGGCGTTGTGGCGGGCACCTATAGTCCCAGCTACTTGGAAGGCTGAGGTAGGAGAATCGCTTAAGCCCAAGAGTTGGAGGTTGCTGTGAGCTGTGATGCTACCGCACTCTACCCAGCGCAACAAAGTGAGACTCTGTCTAAAATAAATAAATAAATAAAATATAATACAGATACAAAATATATCATGAGTGAATACATTTGGGTTAAAGTTCAAAAGTATATTTGGATGTATAGTATAATGTGATTTAACTTTTTACCAAAATAATAAAATGATACATTAGCATTGTTAATTTTTTTCCAAAGTGAGGCTAATACTATGGATTACATTTCAGAGATTTTTGTTATTAGAAGCCTTTTATTTTACTTAAGTATAGATTTTACTTTCCCTTATATACCTAAATCATAATTTGCCTAACAGCCAATTTTTTTAAATCCACAATTTGTAAGCATGTACAACTAAGTTCATTTTTTTAGTACTTTAAATACGTAATGTGGTTTTTTTAGTCAAAGACTTCAAAGTATCTAAATGTCTTAACATTTGTTTAATGCTTTACAGTTTTAAAAAATCTTATTTAATCCTTCTAACAACCCTGAAAAATACCAGAGGTGTAGTGCATTATCCTCCATTTTTTGGTTGGGGGACTAAGGTTCAGTTCAGATATTTGGCTCAACCAAGATGATCTAACTTTCAATAGTCAAATTACTGATTTGAATAGTATATCTATGTATAGTGATAAATATGAAAATAAGAGACTGGAAAATTCCCAAGAGGCTCATGGCTCAGGTTTAAACTAGTTGTGGGCTATGAAATGTAAAACTGAGGAAGACTTTTGTGATTTGTGAAACTGGGATATGATACAAAACTGCGTATTTAAGATCAGATGCTCTAGATGGCTAATTTCAGATCCAATCAGAAAAACAGCCATCTTTTAATAAGTTAATTCCTTTAAAAATAGGAAATAGTTTGAATAGAGAATAGGTGGCAAGAAAAATAACTCTATGTTCTGAGACATTTAAACTCAAGTAAGCCCCTTAGGATAGTCCTGGTTTAGGATAGGATATTTAATTTTCATTTAGCTGACATAGGCTAATAGCCTTTGTCTATTATTGATTACCACCCTCAGACACCCATACGCTGGAATTTCACAGCATTTGGCAGAAAGCACATCTTCCTAGACTTCTCTCCGTGGAGATTTAATATTCATAAAGCAAAAGAATTCACTGAAATGCAGTTCTGAGTAGAAGACCCAGCCTGGATCTTGAAAATTTCACTACATTATTAGAATTTTTCAGGAAGGAAAGACTCCAATACTAACTCACATTTATTTCATACACTGAAAATTTGGCAGAGCCTTTTTCCTCTGCACTTGGGCACCACACCAGGGACCCGTTCTTATTCCTGTCGGAGAAGAGCTGGGCAAGCAGTGAGGGCCTCTTGCCTTCATCTCTTGTCCCTGCATTGATCCAGCATTAAGACAAGTATCTTTACTTGTCTTAATGTGATAACCAGCACCCTCAGTTATCACTGCCCTCGCTGTGTTTGTTTAATCCACCTTCACCTATTTCTAGTTCTCCACTTGTACTTTCATTGATCTCCCACCATTATATTATACTTTAGTTTGTAGCAAAAATGCTTCATAGGTAGTTTCCATTTTTGTCCCACAGAATATTAAAAAGAGACGTTGCATTCAAGGTCAAGATTTATTACAATAAAATTCGTTTTTACTGCCTCAGTAAGGACGTTCTAAATAAGCTCTGTGGGTATATGAAGGTATGGGAGTGTTCTGTAGTAGGATGATTACTAGTGCAACTGGATGGCACCGCCTGGATGGGTGCTAAGAAACTAGCATTAATCCACCATTGCTTTTGTACCATTGCTGTCAATATCAACGAAGTGAAAAATGCAATAATGTCTTAGTAATGTGAAAATTAGCACCCCTGACAGGCTTTCTAGGACCTCAGGGACCTGTGACCTGTGGGCTGTATTTGAGAACTTTTCTCAATTTTCAGCTCTCTTTCAGAACTCGGAGACCTTATACTTTCTTTTTACTGTATAATCACTTTTCCTTTTTTTTTAGTGCAAGAAGAAAGGTTTATTCTGAAGAGAAAACAGAGCATGTTTTTTCCTTTCTTTTTTTTTTAAACTCAAGCCCCTCAGTCTTCAAAAATAACAATTCTTTTTCTTCCTTCCGCCAAACCTGTTCAATAATACAATTGTCTGTTTATATCCCAGAGGATTGGTTTGAGGACCATCTGCTGATTCCAAGCTCCTCAGATAATGGGATGCTTAAGTCCCTAACAAAAAGGGAATGGTATTTGCAGATAACCCACACACATGCTCTGTATACTAAAAGTCACCTCAAAGTTACCTGCAATACCTAATGTGATGTAAATGCTCTGTTGTTATACTGTATTATTTACTGTGTTGTTTAGGGAATAATGACAAGGAAGAAAATCTGTACATGTTCAGTACAGACCCAACTATTTTTTTCCCTGTATATTTTCTGTGTCCAACTGGTTGAATCCACAAATGCAGAACTCACAGATAGAGAAGGCTAACTGTAGACTGCTTTTTCTTTTTCTAATCTGAATTATACTTTAATGTTTTAAAATTTGGCTACTATTCTCAGCATTCTATTTTTTTTTTTATTTTTTAGTATTGTCAGTGACATACTTAATCCAGCATTTTAACTTATGTCTTTACTCAGCAGCCTCTGTAGCAGTTGACCGTTCTTTGCTTCTGATTTTTCCTTTCTAGGACCTCAGTTAATGTATTCTCTCTTAACCTTTCTAATCTTTGTCAGTCTACTTTTCTGACTCAGCCTCTGCTCGCTTGTTTTTTTTTTTTTTTTAAAGAAAGAAGGGTTTGTTTTATTTTTTTATTTAGAGACAGAGTCTCACTTTATTGCCCTTGGTAGCGTGCTGTGGCATCACAGCTCACAGCAACCTCCAACTCCTGGGCTTTGGCGATTCTCCTGCCTCAGGGGCCTGCCACAATGCCCAGCTATTTTTTGTTGCAGTTTGGCGGGGGCCTGGTTTGAACCCGCTACCCTCGGTATATGGGACCAGCGCCCTACTCACTGAGCCACAGGCGCCGCCCCTCTGCTTGCTTTTTTATGTTTCCAACTTCATTATTTTTGTTCTGCATTCTTTAACTCAGTGTTGTGTTGAGGATGATTCCGATTGCTATCTCTTACCCTCACTCCTACCGTAAGCACCAGACCAGTATATCCTACTTCTTCTAAATGTTTCCAAATGGTTATCTCACATTTTTGAAACTGACCTTGGCATTCCTAGAAACAAACACCCCCCATTATCTTCTCTGCCAAAACTTCAAGGAGCAAGCATTAATTGAGCAATAGCTGTGTCACATACTGTGGGAAAACAGTAGTCAGTGGAAACTAGGCAAGATACCTAAGGCAAGGGACAGTCAGCAAGTAAACAGGCAGTAATTACATACAGAGCATGATAAGGGCCTTGTGCTGTGGGATGACAGGAGAGGCGACTTAGATCAGTTTGTCAGGAAACAGCTCTCTGTTGAGTTAATACCTAACCTGAGTACTGAGGAATCCAAAGGATTTAGTTTTATGATGAGAGTGAAAGGAGGACTTGATACTGTCAGGGCAGCGCAGCGGGTCCAGGCCCCAGAGGGAGACCTAGAGTCACTGTAGATACTGACAAGAGTGAACTGAGCTCTTTTGGATCGATAGACCTGTAT
Source organism: Perodicticus potto (assembly GCA_963574655.1). Classification (NCBI taxonomy): domain Eukaryota; kingdom Metazoa; phylum Chordata; class Mammalia; order Primates; family Lorisidae; genus Perodicticus; species Perodicticus potto. Next base: position 34,453 of record CAUYRH010122895.1, on the reverse strand, counting down.
TGTCTTGTAGGTCATAGAGTTTGGGTTTTATTCTAATTTCAGTAAAATGTTTTAAGCAGGCTGTGACAAAATCTGATTTCCATTTCTAAAATACTCTTCTGGCAACTCTTGAAAGAGGTACAAGTTGGGAAGGAGGAAGGGAGATCTGGTTGGAAATTCTTAATAGCATTCCAGGTGAGATGTGATGGTCTTTTGAACTATAAAGTGGATAAGAGGTGTGGTAGAAATGGACTCATTGCCTTGAACCAAGAGGACTTTGTCTTAGGGTGAAACTTTAGGTTATCCTAAAGGGTAAGTCAGAGTTTTTCCAAGAAAGGGTTAGCAAGTGTTTTAGGCAGAAGGAGCATGATGTACAAAGAGTAAGAAAGAAGAGGGAAAATGGGATATTTGAGGGCCTGAAGGAAACTCAGCTTGCCTGGAGTCTAACGAGGGACAGTGACACAGGATGAAGCAGAAGATACAGGTAGAATCTGGATTACACAGGACTGTGTTACAGGATTTAGACTCTGAAGTCCGGAGCTGCAAGCTGGGCTGAATTTGAGAATTACTTGGTTATAACTAGTAGTGGAAATCTTAGGTGTAGATGAGATTACCCAGGAAGGCTGTATAGAAAAAAAAGAGCACAGATCTTAAAGCCAGGACCAGGACTCTCCTGTCTCCTGGGTCAAGACCCTCTCAAGAACTTCAACTGGCTATTATCAGTCAGTGTTGGTTTGTAGTATCCAAATTAAGATGGAGACAATATCAGCACATTTACTATATGACATTTAATTTTTAGCTTATAGAATTTGACTCAGACATTGAAATGATACTATATGGAAAGAGTCCTCAAAGTTGTTTGACTCCAGTAGATCAGAGCAAATTGAATCATTTGAAAGTCAGATTTAGCATGCTTTCACTGCACTTTACCTCTTGTGAGGGGTTCCTGGGCACAAAATTGTGTGAGTGTGTGTGTATATACACTTCTGTGCATGGGAAGCGGGCGTAGGTTCCATAGCGTTTTTAAAAAGTTGCCTTGATTTTCTCACAACTTAAGATCCTTTGTACTTGATAACTTGCAGGTATTTTGCTATTGTGATTAAGTAATCTTTCTCAAAGCAAAGTACATGAAAAATTCTTTTAGCTGTACTTGAATTATATTTTTAATCTTTACTACTTTCATTTTTAGGATTTGTGTTTAGTGAATCGGAGGGATCTGCATTAGAACAGTTTGAAGGCGGCCCCTGTGCTGTTATTGCACCTGTTCAGGTAACATGGACTCCTTTCCCCACTCCTGAGAAGGAACATGTTGAAACATTTCATAGTTTTTGTTTTCTTTGTTTATTTATTTGTATTGCATACTTTTGTTTTCTCATGTCTATACTTTATATGTCCATAATCATGAAACATGATTAGTTAACTCATAACTTTTGCTCATGCAGATTACTATAAATACCAAAATAATGATGAATTTAGAACATTGAGCTGCACAACAGTAGCCTTTGGACATTCTCTATTTTCAAGGAAAAATGTTAGATGATCCCTGACTTCCAGAAAATTAGGAATTACTGATCTTAACATCTTCTCTAATACAAAGATCTTAATTAAGTAATGACATTTTATGCTCTTCATAGGTGCGATCATAGTAATTTTGAATTGTTTCATTTGTTCTGTCTATAAAAATTATTTTCTAAAATGTTGGTGAGTTAATATTTTCATGGCCTAGCGCTTTAAAATTTTAAAAAATAAGGTGGCAGTATCTACTATTTTAGACTATAGCTTTGGCCTTTTTAGATAAAAATGGTAGCAACATATTTCAAACAGAATTTCAAAAATCAAGATTTTCTTTTTGCATAGAAGATAGGGTTTATCTCAGTGTCTTTATTTGATTTTGAATCTTTATGTGTTACGTTGTTAGAATTTCAAAAGCTAACTGTTAACATTGCTAAAGCCAAGAATTAAATTTTCAGTTTACTGTAATGCTGACAATGTCCATGAATGGCAGTAACTTTAAAACTGTTATAAAGGATTAGCTATAATTTATTTTTGCTTTAATTGTCACATTTTGAAAATACATATTTAATGTGATATTAATTATTTATTGGGCATAAAGAATGCATTCCTGAACTGTTAGCTGTAGAGTAAATTTGTCTCTCAAGCCTTATGCCCCATACATTTACATTATTAAAAATGTTTTCTCTAAAGGAATAAAACGTCCTTTCATGGTTGATTACAAAATGTATTCTTTGTAGGTCATTATTTTATTTCTGTAAAAAGTAAAGTTGATTTTTTTGGCGAACTTTTTTTTAGTGAACTTACTTTTGAAAATGAAAAATTTGAATGTCTGAATCTTGCTTTGGAGTTATAGAATATAAAGACTGAAATTTAACTATAAATTAGTAAGTACTGCAATTGTACTGAATAACGGAGGCAATTTTGATTGCTTAGTAGGAATAGTGTCTGAATTTAAAGATTCTTTGTTCTGTATATCTGTAAATTAGATTATATAAACATGCCACTCTTGTCATGTTCTATAAATGTGGTGAATTTCAGGGTAAGCCACTGGAGTTCCCTGTTTTATGAAATACAGTACATTTCAAAAATAATTGTTCAAAAATAGTCACTTTTTTACGTAGGGTGCAAGGATAATTGTAATGCTCAAAATCCTGAATGTACCCTTATGTACTTTTGCAGTAGTAATTTACTTTGAATCACATAAATTTTTTTAATCACAAATCAGCACACTGTATCCCATAAATGTACACAGTTATGGTTTAATAAAAATATTTTTAATAATAAGAGAAATGTTTATGTTAATATTTCAATTTAAAAGTCAAAACTAAGTTGTTAATAGTGATGAGAGAAATGAGTAAGTCTAGATAGTAACATTTTTTTTAATTATAAAAATTAGAACATGATGCTATGCCAGAAAAATAGTCCTAATAATGGAACCAAACAGATAATATAATCACAGACCTGATAACATGTAACGTGAAATAAACTGAAGTTTCATAAATGCCATCAAGATGACTGTTTAATTTAGGGAGGAAATTAAGTCTTATATATCAAGTATATATTCTTGGAATAATATTTAACCATAGGAAAACTAAATATTAATGGATTCTCAGCCCTCTTAGAGAAATCATGACTTCCAAAGTCAAAAATATCTGCAGTGAATATTAGCAATAAAGAGATATTGTCCGTGTTACATAAAGTACTTGTGCAAATTAGTTAGAAAAGCACTAAGACTCCAGTGGTGAAATGGGCATAAATATACAATCAGGACAGGCGAATTATACTATACAGCACAAAAATATGAAATGCCTAATCTTACTAGGAATCCAAGAACGTAAAAATGAAGCTGTAATTAGATTCTTTTCTTTTTGTCATCTTCAAATATGAAACTATAATCACCAGTGCATGGAAGGGTGGGATAATGCTGGCACACTCATATACTGCTAGACCATATATATTTGCACTTCGATTTTGGGAAGGAATTTTACTTTATAATTGGAACAGATTCTTTGATGCATTAATTGTACTTCCATGAAGCTTTCCTAAAGAAATAATCCTTAATATGGAAAAGTTATATCTAAGAAGATGCTCATATATTTAAAGTAGCAAAAAATGCAAAAGTCCAATGCATAATAATGTAATTTAAATATGAAGTTCAGTAAATTTTGGTAAATAGCTTGACAAGTAGTGATTAAGAATTATGGTTATAAAAACATATGGTTATATATTCTGTTGAAAAAGGGAAAAATGGCGGGGTGCAGTGGCTCCCTCCTGTAAACCTAGCACTTTGGGAGACTGAGACAGGTGCATTACCTGAGCTCACAGGTTCGAGACCAGCCTGAGGAAGAGAAAGACCCAGTCTCTAAAAATAGCTGAGCATTGTGGTGGGCACCTGTAGTCCCAGCTACTTGGGAGGATGAGGCAAGAGAATCGCTTGAACCCAAGAGTTTGAGGTTGCTGTGAGCTGTGACGCTACAGCACTCTACTGAGTGGGACAAAAGGAGACTCCTGTCTCAAAAAAAAAAGAGAAAAACACAGATCATAATCACATACCCATTAGGCTTTTTACTTGTTATAAAGATAAAAATAGACGTAGAATAAAGACTTGAGGAAGTATATCAAAATATTAAACCATGGTTGTATTAGTAGTGAAATAGTGGACGACACCACTTTACTTCCAAAATGTTGTGCCTAGTTATACTGCTCCATTTTATGGTGTTTATTTTGGAGAAGAATCAGAGGCATTTAATTATGTTATCTGTAGATTGTATTTCTATGTGAATACAATAGAATATTATTTAACAGGTTAAAAAGTAAGGAGCTCTTAACTTCCTTGTTTAACTCCAAAAGGTTTTCAATTGATTGCTTATTAGGGCCAAGTACTGTGCTAAGCACAATACATAGATTTTTCTCATATTATCCTTACTGTAACTTTTTGAAGTTTGTAGTGTTATTTTTAGTTAGTCGTAGTGGAACCGAGATTTCAAAATAGGCTTGTCTGAATAAAAGCAGTGTTCTTAATGTATAATAAGGGCATTCCTCTTAAGTTGTACTCTCATGCTTTCAAACACACATGAGTGAGAATATCACAGGGAGCTGTTTTTCTTGGATCTGCCCTTGAGATTCAGATGAAGTGGGTGGAGCACAAGAATCTAAATTTCAAACCAACCAGTCAGATTACTAGGATGCAAATATCATGGAACCACAGTGTGAGAAGGAGAGGCTGTTCTACACTGAACTGCTTTTTGTGATATCACCAATGTAATATGTAAGTGACTGACTTAAGGGAAAGTTTATAAAAGCATTGTTTTTCTTTTGAATACTGTAGCTTTTTTGAGTTAAACCAGGAAGTTAAGAGCTCCTGATAATAAAATGATGATTCTAATGGTGTTATTCTTGTATCACAGATGAGAGCTAAGAGAACAGAACCACTTTTGTATTTCTATTTCTTTTACCCCAAGGAATCTAAGAGAAAGAAGATTTGTTCCTGTTCCGTAGGGTTTTCATTTTGTGAATGGAGCAGTGAGTTTTTGTGATTTCCAGTTATATGTCTATTCGGTCAGTTCTTCTACTTGTCAGAAAATATGTATTGTGGGAGAAGAATTTTATGAATGTAGAATCAGGCTTGTTAATATATTCTAAGTAAATAACTATACACGGTTCATGTCGCATGTGAAAGGAAAGCATTTGAAGTTTCTGTAGAATCATTCAAAGGATGGGAAAGTACAGAATAGTTTTTCCCATCTTAAAATTAAAGAATGATTTATGTTTATAATGTATTTTACTAATTATTGTTTTAATTGTATAAAGGCATTTCTTTTGAAGAAGCTCCTGTTTTCTTCTGAGAAGTCATCTTGGCGGGATTGTTCAGGTATGACAACTGCCTTTTAAAATTTTCACTGTAGCCTCTGTTTTAAAGAACATCTGCATAGCATTCATTGGCAGTAGTTTAATTAAAATTATCTGTCCAAGCTGGTATGGTGGCACACATCTGCAGTCCCAGCTACTAGGGAGGCCGACGTGGGAGGGTCGTTTGAGACTGCAGTGAGCTCTGATTGCATCAGTATACCCCAGCCTGGTTGATAGAGGAGGACCTCACCTGTAAAAAATAAAATTAATAAAAAAATCCATTTAAAAGAATAAAGAATCAATGGATTTTTAAAAATATTTCAGAAGGCTTCATAAACAGTAACTCTAAATTTTAAAATACATATTTTCAAATTTGGCTTCTTTCTAAGAGATTTAATAAGACAGCATAATATAACAAAGGGAAAAACCTTTAGCCACTTGCTAAAAAGTGCTGCATTTTCCAGAACTGTTAGATGGTAGCATACCATAAAAAAAAAATTGTTTGTGCTTCCCTTTTTAAATTAACTCTGAGCAGGAACTCAGGATTATTACAGTTGGTTTGGAATACAAGCTATTACATCCTCATTTTAAAAACTGGGAATTATAATATATCCTGCCCTATTCTAGAAGTCATTGTGAAGTTCACATGAAATTATCTAAGTTAATTAATTTAATATCTAATTAATCTACAGTTGGTTTGAAATACAAGCTATTACGTTCTCTTTTTAAAAATTGGGAATTATAATATATCCTACTCTATTGTAGAAGTCATTGTGAAGTTCACATGAAATTATCAAAGTAAAGGAAACATTTGCATCCCGCTTGACAGTTTACAAAGATTTTCCTTTTACTTAGTGAACTTCACAATGACTTCTAGAATAGGGTAAAATATAATAATTCACAGATTTTAAAATGAGGCCATAATAGTTTATATTCCAAACCATAACTATAGACTCCACTAATGATTTTAAATGTAAGAGTTAAGGTATCCACTGTATTTTTTAATTAATTGATAGCTGAAATGCAAAATAAATTTTAGTACAGAAGAGATTCAAGAGATACTATTATTAGCAACTATTCAAGAGATACTATTATTAGCAATGAACTTTCTATTAATAAAATTTATAATAGTTCTTACATAGAATTACATTTACTTCGATAAAATTTGTAAGGTGTCATAAATGTCATAAATGCTGTGGTGATAAAGTGAATGGCACATTTCCTGTCCGCAAAGAACTGCTAATCCATTAGGAGAAACAGAAACCACTTTGTGTTACAAAGTTGTGTAAAGAATGTATACACATCTTACCCCTTCATTAGAAAGTTTCAGAAAGTAGTACTTCTTGACAGTAATAATGTTGGGAAGGAGAGGGCAGCTAACGTTCAGGAAGAGATGGTCTGAGCAGTTATGCCATTTGCTGTAAAATTCTAATGTCCAGAGCTCTACACGGGTCATTACAAAAGTTCTGAGATACACAAAAATCAAGAAATGTAAAATCTGTGCAGACAGAAACAAATGGAACTCTCCCAGCATAACCGATAAGCCAAGCCAAGATGAAATGTGTAAAAGTAAATCAGAAAGCATGCTGTCAACTGTGGTTCTTGGAAGTGAAATAATGGACCATACCACAGTCTGTCTCAAAACTTTCGTACTGACCCACATATTATGCAGCACAATAAACACTATGGCCCCTGCTAGTGTAATGTATTGTATTATTTCATATGCTGACATTGTGTTATTTCATTATTCTTATCCTTGTGGGACAGAGTGATCAAAGACATTAGGTCAATTTAGAAGAGGGGAAAAAATGAGAGGTCTCAGCTGGCCTTTACATTATGCTCCTTTCCGCTGTAAAGGAGCCATCAGTGGCCTAAATGCTGTATTTGCAGCTTAAGAAGAGGATGATACGTGTCAGGGTATTGGAAGTAGCATATGTTTGCTCATAATGCTTAATACTGCATTTTTTCAGGATTTCTTTTCCAACAGATGGCTTTATTTAAGGTGGTGATGTTTTAATCCACAAGCACATTTTTTCTAAAATACAATTTAAGATCTGTTTAGATTTTTTCCTCATTCTTAAAATGTTTGATTTTTATCAAATTAACACATTCTTAATATTTTTATTCATGACAGGATTTTTTTTTTCAGAGAAATCCATTATAACTTATACTTTGATTATTTTTAGAAGAAGAGCAGAAGGAACTCCTTTGTCATACCTTATGTGCTATTTTAGAAAGTGCTGGTTGTGACAACTCTGGATCTTACTGCTTGGTTTCATGGTTAAGAGGAAAGACAACTGAGGAGGCTGCTAGTATTTCTGGGAGTCCTGCAGAGTCTAGTTGCCAAGTGGAACATTCTTGTAAGATGCATTTTTATTTCCTGAAGTATTTTCTTATAACTTTGTTTTAATCAAACTATTGAAAATTTTGAAGAAAACCTATTTTAAATTTTCATGATGTATCTTTTTTTCTAGCTTAAGCTTAATTACTGAGCCTTAATTTCCTTTAATTTTTTATTTCACTTTTAGTTGTTTTAATTGCTAGAAGATTTTTTTTTTACAAAGAAAAGAAATGTATCTCTTAAGCTTTTAAAATTGTTGTAGTTCTGCTTGATAATCTCTTCTGAGCTTTAGAACTCTTATTTAGAAAGTTGAACATATTTTATATACTTTAGTTTCAGATATATTAATATTTTCTTTGATATAGGAAAAAGACTTTTTTAACATTAGAAAAATTCTAAAATTTATTTTAGTTGCTTCCTCGAGCAAAAATGGGGACATTTTCCTTCATTACTTGTTATTTCTTTTCCTCCTAAGCTTTTTCATTATTTATTTTAAGGTAGCTTTAATTATGCCTGAGTGTGAAGATTTTTGCCTTTAAAATAAGTAATAGTTATTCTCATTATTCATAAAAGTTCTATATTCTGTGATCTTTAACCTTTGAAAATTCTTATGTAATGCAATTAAAAAATTACCGGAGTGAACTAGTGAAATGCAGACAGCTGCTGGTTTGGAAGTTAGATAAAAGAGTTACCTTTCTGATTTGTTTTTCAGAAGTTATCTTGCTAGTGGGTGGTTTTTTGTAATTGGTAATCCCAAATGCTTATATTGAATAAGTGACTTATTCCATCTACACAACACATTCCATTAACTGTCATCTGTACAGAAATTGTTTTTGAAGAAATTACCCACCTGATTTCGAGAAAGTATATTTTGATTGCCTATGATCTGATGCATTTTGCTTTCTATATGGAATTATCTGTGTCCAAGGCACTGTTGCCTCCCTGGGCTGAAATGTCCCTGTGTCCTCAGTGTCTTTTTTCTCCTACCTCTTTGATTAAAATGCCTTCAGCCTGGCAATTTGAGTAGCAGTACATTTGCAAGGAATACTTTTTGAAATTTAAACTGTTAAATGATGTTTCCTTTTTAGACTTATCAAACAGAATTTAATATATTTTTAAGACTTGATAATGATGCTTGAAGACAAGTGGAAAATATTCACAAGGATGATAGCCCAAAATGTCATTAAAATTGGCTTTAAAATATTTTCCAGGTTTTGCTGGTTTGCATGTAAGCATTTTTAATAGTTTTACTTAGGATATTAACATTTTGAGAGAGGAATAGTTGAACTGTTTTATAGGTGTGTTGAGGAATATATACCTAAAGCCAGTCCTTTATATTAACATGCAAGCTCTTTTTATTTTTTATTAGTATCATAATAGTATGCTATGTGTTTGCTAAGGAATATGCTGTACATTTCTGTCGTGATAGGTGACCTTGCCATAGGTTTAATTGACCACATAATGCATTAAGTTTGATTTTGCAGTACATAACTTAGACGAGCACATTAAATGGAATTTCTCTCCAAACAATATGTTTTAATACTTTTCTTGTTTAGTTTGTATTTCATTTTTAAAGTTGACATGAAATAAAATCATGTTTTAGATCTTTTTAATATTGTGTACATTTGAAGACTTTTGTTAACTGAAAATTTGAGAATTTAGCTTAGATATTGACAAATGAACTTATTAAAATAAACATTTTATTCCGTATAACAATGTATCTTACCTGTTCTTCCCTTTATTCCCAGCTATGTTCTTTTCCTTGTGTTTTATATTTTTCCACCATCCCTGCCTGCTAAGCTTTTTATTTTGCTTGCCTCTTTTCTCTAAATTATTATCTTTATCTCCCCTTTCATAGTTTACCCAGTAAAATTACTAGATTAATCCATCCAACACTACAGAATAGTTAGTACAGCTTAGAAAAGATTACGTAGAGTTTATTTTTAGCTTGAAATTATAAATGTGAAGTGTTTTCCCCTCTTGTTAATATGACCTTCTGTACAAACATTAACTTCATTGGCTTGTGTGGTGTGTATAGTTTGGCTTGTTGGTAATGCACACTTGTTCGCAAAAGTGAACACTCGGGTTCAATTTCAGTTTATTTCCTACATAAACCAAAAGAGATTTAAATTAATTTATTTGAAAGTCTAAAGATTTTAAAAAGTAATTTGAAACCCTTGAAAATTGGGCTTTGAAATGCTAGCATAATGTGACATTTTAAATTATAAATGTTTTTAACTTTGAATTTATACTGAATCAATTTCTTTAACTCATTAGTGAAAATTTATATTTGAAAGTGCTAAAATTTGTTAGAAAGTATATGTGAAATTGTTCACATTGTGATAAGTTAAAGTAGGCATTTTGATTCACGATTCATATGTGATATCTTTAAAGACTATCTTCTTGGAGCCAAGACTATCTGGCTTCAGGTTTCAACTCTTGTTTATAACATGTGCTCTTGGAAGTATTTTTTTCTCTGGACCTCAGTTTCTTTCCATTTATGTGAAATAGAGTTAAAGGGGTGGTTTTGAACATTGGATGAAGTAAGACTTGTATAGCATTTTGTAAAGGGTCTGGCATTTAGCAAGTGTTCACTAAATACTATTTTTGATTAAAATGTTTTCCTTGATTCCTTTTGATTTCTTAAGTTTACTATATTAAATTTACTGTACTAAATTGTACTAAATTAATAAGCAATCTAAGTAAGTTACTGAAAATTTCTTAACAGTTACACCAATAAATGAGGAAACAAACTTACAACTGTCATTGAACCTGTGTAGTTTAAAGTGTTATGCCTCTTTATAAACATTTGAGAATTAAGCATTAAATCTAAGGCTTTTATGTTATAAAGAAGATGACTATGATGATGATTTCACTTAGATAGTTTATTTCAAAGTACAGGACACATTATAATGATGTGTGACATACTAATTATCAATAATTCTTACATTTTATAAACTATCTTAACATAACTGAATTGAAAAGAAATGTTTTGTTATGGAATCACCCTTCGACATTCTCAGTATTATATCCATTTTAGTTATAATATTGGTAATTAAGATGTTGAAACAAATTCGTACTGTAGTAAAGTTGAACATAAACTGAAAATTTTAAGGGAGTAAGGCAATAGGGAAAGTTTTGATGCTTGAAAGTATTTACAGCCTGCTGTGTGTATCTTGTGTCATTTATTTGCCATGTGTAGTGCTGAAAAGTGTCTTTTATGTATAGCTGCCTTGGCTGTCGAAGAGCTTGGCTTTGAGCGATTTCATGCATTAATTCAGTAAGTAACATCGGAACATTTAAAATACTTACCTTGTGGACACATTGCCATTTTAAGTCTGTTCATACTATGGAAAGGTTCTTAAGTTTTGTATAGTACTGCGCTACTTAAACATTAATTTTGAATCCATTGCTTGAAGTTTCATTTTCCTTCAAATTAAAACAAAAGAATAATTTGTAAATGTATACTTAAATTATTCTTATTCCTAATTAACTACTCTAATACACTTAAAAAAAAATTTTTAAGCTTTTTCATTATCACAGTAAAAAAAAAATCATTTTATTTTAAGATTTCTCTGTCCTGAATGAATATAAAAATTTGTACTAGGCTAAATGTTAGAATTTTTATTCGCTGAAAATCCTTTCTGTGATCCTAATTTTTTATTGAGTGCTTATATTTTCATTAAAGCCATTGAAATTTTTCATTACAAAATAAAAGGTAAGGATGGCTATGTTGATAGAATTATAGGTGGCATTTGGTTTGAAATTTAACATTAAGTTTTTTAAAAGAAGCCACAAATGTGTAACTTAGTCTTTAGCATTCACATATTTGTGAAATAATTCCCAGGCTTTAAAAAATGAAGTTTTCTTTGTTCTTAATCCCTCTTAGAAGAGGGCCATTCTATTCTTTTTTTTTTTTTTTCGAGACAGAGCCTCAAGCTGTCACCCTGGATAGAGTGCTGTGGCATCACAGCTCACAGCAACCCCCAATTCCTGGGTTCAAGCGAGTCTCCTGCCGCTGCCTCCCAAATAGCTGGGACTACAGGCGCCCGCCACGACGCCTGGCCATTTTTTGGATGCAGCCGTCGTTGTCGTTTGGTGGGCCCAGGCTGGATTTGAACCCGCCAGCTCAGGTGTACTTGGCTGGCGCCTTAGTCCGTTGAGCCATAGGCGCTGAGCCGGGCCACTCTATTCTTAAAATGAATTTATATTATTGAAGAATTTATTAATGCCAGACTCTTTGCTTAAGAGATGAAGAGGTTCCCTGCTAGGTAGGCATTCAATCTTAGTGTCATAAGTTATATAGAGTGATAGTTGTTAGAAATGTGTTTTGCTTTTAATGGCTAAATTTGTATTTGAAATTTTGAGAAATTTATAAAGATTTCCTGTTTGTATGTTTTATAAGAAAACAAAAATTTTCCCATTTATATGTAGTCAATCTCATCATAATACCAATGCATGATTCTTTTTTTCCCTTAGAAAACGATCATTCAGAAGTTTATCAGAATTAAAAGATGCTGTCTTGGACCAATATTCAATGTGGGGAAACAAATTTGGAGTATTACTTTTTCTGTATTCTGTGCTGCTGACAAAGGTTTGTTGAAGATGTTGCTTCTGCCTTTTATTAGCTTAGTTTAGTACTGTTTTTCCTGCTTTGCTGAGTAATTTTATGCCTAATGTTTCTGAATCTCAGAATAAAAATCTTTTATGATGATAATAAGAAATTAATGTTTCCCCACCACTTACTTATTACTTAAACACTTTCAAACTTGCTTTCACCTCTGTCCTTCTGGACTGCAAAGGTTGTCAGTAATGCTTTAATTATGAAATATTGTTCTTCTGAATTTTATTTCCTTTGATCCTAGTACTGTCTGGTACTTGACCCCTTTACCCCCTCTGGAAGCACCTTCTGTTCCCCAAACCCCTTTCTTGATTTTTCTGATAAATCACTATGCTAGTTTTCCTCCTATAATGTCTCATGATTCTTTTTTGTTTTACTTTCTTTGATAGCTTAGTTTCCTCTTTTACCTGTTATCTCCTTTTCTTTTTTCTCCCCCTCTGGATTTTTATATCTCAGAAATTTTATTACCTGGGTCCTTTATGCCTTTTCTTTTATGGATATTCCACACTCTCAGCTTACCTTTATGGGGCTGATTCTAGTATATACACTTCCAGACCTAATCTTTTCCCCCACAAGTCATTCTCATATCTTTACTAATCTCTTAGACTCAGTTTCACATCCTGCTACATCTACCACATCTAAAAACAAATTTCCTTCACTTGACAAATGCTTATTGAACATTGACTTTTGCTAGAGTTTGTACTTACAACATAGAATGCACTTTTTAAAATTTTTTTTTAATTTATTGTTTGGAAAAAAAAAAAAAGCTATAGTAAATCCATTATGGCAGTGTTTTTTTGGTGTTTGGTCTTTACATTACAAAGCATGGTCAGAAAGTAGAAGGTGTGCCTAAGTTTACTGGTGGAACCAAGGGAATAGGGACCATTTGATATAAGGATATGAAGCAAAAGTGAAAGTTTTCTCTATGGAAAAACATAGGGAAATGTTCTAAGCAGTGGGCACAGCAAGTATAAAAGCATAAGAAATTGGGATGTGACACAGGTTTGGGGAGCTGTGTAAAGTAGTTCAGCATTACTGCAACATATTATACTTGGTGGGCAGTTGTGGAAGATGAGACAAGATACATACATAAAGAAAGCTCAGAATAGGAAGTGCCTTCATACTGGGCAAAACTCAAACACTTTAGATTTCATCTGCTCAAAATTAGAGCACAGTAAAAGTGTTAAATAAGGGAATAGCAGGATCTTTTTGTTGATAAGATGCTTTAAATTGGGATAAGAGTTGTGATAGAGGGAGGTAGTATATGGAATATAAGACTAAAGTCAAGAAAACTGGAAAAGTGGGTATCAAAATAGGTGAAACAGAAACTAAGTGATTGGGGAATGAAAGAAAAGAGGAACATATTTAGATAAGTGAATAGTAAGAGAAATAAACCTAAACAGATAAGAAAAAGGACCAAAAGTAGCTGGTAGTTTTGTAGAGGTTGGATATACCAATAATGGTGGTATCTTAAGGCGAGAGAATTTTTATGAGCTCTTGACAGTTGATTATTTCCCTGGGTTTTGATGCGCAAAACATTTGATACCTCCTTTGTCTCTTATTCTTTACAGCCAGTTTATTATCATAGTAGTTGTTCTTCCTTTGGCTGGTCTTTGAAATGATATTGTGATTGTGTCATTTGTCTGCTTCGTGTTGTTGTTCACAACAATGACAAGTGCAAGATTCCATCCTTTTTCCCTCTACAATATTTAGGCAATCATTTAATTTTGTGATTGTTGATTAAAGTTCCATTGATTAAAGTTCTTTAATAATGGTAGAAATGGCCTCTGTGTTAGAACCAAGGGTTAAAGTAGGGTAATAGTACAAAGAGTGGCAGTTTGTCATTTTGGAGTTAATCAGATTACAATACGCAGGTCTTTTTGTACTTATCCAGTGTCTAGGAACTTTTGGAAGTTGGATGTCCTTTTGGAGGATTAAAAAGTATCAGGAAATTGGTTTTCAAGAAAGTAAGAAGGTTCCTACACTCCTAATTATATTTCATTTTGTCAGTACACATTTACTTACTAATGTTTGTAAGAAAACATAATGGGAAGCAAACCTTCTATTTTATTTGCCAATTATATCTTTTGTGCATTTAAATTTTTATCTGTCAATACCTGTATGTGTGATAGCTAGTATGTTTTTTACATGACCTGAACAAAAAAAGCCAGTTGCTTTATCAGGTATGTTACATTTTTATTTAGCCTTAAGTTAAATTAATGTTAACTTTTACATTAAATAATTTTCTCCTTTCTTTTGAAAGTTAAATATTATCTCTTTCAATTACTTTAACCAACATTAGATCTTTTTACCTATTTGTGTTCTTTATGTAGATCCCATTTTTTAAAAAAAAGATTTTTGAAGAACTACTTTTTGCAATTATCTCAAAGGTACCCCCACTCAAAATCTGGATAATCCTTTGGAAGAAAAGTTTCTTAAATGTATTTTATTAATTTATAGTACAAACTGTTCAGTTTTTAAGCTGCCATAATTTTCACTACTTTTAAAATAAGCAGTGAAATTCTTGGTTTCTTTAGGGCATTGAAAACATAAAAAATGAAATTGAAGATGCAAGTGAACCTTTGATAGATCCTGTGTATGGACATGGCAGGTAATTAAAATCTATTATCTCTTTATGTGGACTGTTAATTTGTGGGAACTTAAGATAAAATATGACTGAGTCAGGTGATTTTGCTTGTCAATAGTGTTGACAGTATAAAGTATAGATTTGAGCAGTCTTGTGTTTTATGATTGTTTGCTTTAGCTGTGAAGTGTTAATTCCAGCTTAGATCTATGCATATATTGTATTTATTGTGTCAAATATTTTCAGATAACATTGGAGAGGTATTTTAACAAATTCTGCTTTGTTTCAGTTATGACTTTTTTAATAGATGAAATGCACTCCTTTGACTTAGAAATAAGTGTGCCCTTACCAATATATAGTATTGTATATGTTGTTATGCTTAGGATGGAAAAAACTCCATTTTCTTCTAGGACCACTTTTCCTCTCAAGCCTTTTATAGTTATTATATGAATATATGTGTGTATGTATATTTGGGGGGGGTTATGTGAAGTTACATACCATTAGGTTACATTATTTGTGTTTGTGAGGTAAAGTCCAAAGTCCTTCACCCAGGGAATGTGCCGTGTACCCTACATTGTGCTCAATAGGTGGGAACTTACTCAGCTCCCCCACATAGTTTTTATATTTGTATTAAGTCAATGAAACAGTGATAGTTACCTCACTCTAATACATGAGTCAGTATTTTAAGACGTTTCTGCCTCCTGTTATCTGTCATCAAAGACAAAATGATTAATAATTATATATTTGAAAAGATGATTATTAATATTATCGATTAAAGTATAATTAATTTTTCATCCATTTAAACGTTAGATCTTATATAAAATTATTAAAATTTATATGAATATGCACAATTTTAGGTACTATTGTGATGATACATTTATTTAGCAAGGCTAAGTGTATAAAGTTTCCCTAACTTTGTTTCTTAACATAATTTAATGTAAAAATCATTAATTCATATTTTACATAGGAATTATTTTATTTGCAACTTGTAAATTATGTTATAATTGCTTTTTAATTTAATTTTAAAAGCCAAAGTTTAATTAACCTCCTACTGACGGGACATGCTGTTTCTAATGTCTGGGATGGTGACAGAGAATGCTCAGGAATGAGTGAGTATATTCTTTGTTGAATATTGAGTATATTCATTTATGATTAATACTTCACTAAAGTATAGTTGGTGGTTATTCATCTATTTAATGGCTCTACATTACTCATTGATTGATTAATGCTTTCCAGTAGAGGAATTCTTTATAGTTTCCAATGCATTCTTAACATTAAGGGCATAATCATCCTCATATTAGAATGTAGTACGTAGGAGTCTTGTTTCTGCATATTGTAAGAGGGGCCTCATACAAAAGCAATCAGTGTAACCTGGTTCTGTGTACCCTCAATGAATCCCCAACCATAAAAAGAAAAGAGAGAAAAATAAAAAGAAAACTTAAAGAGCATAGATTTTGGAGCCAGGCAACCTTGAGTTCAAATCCAAAGTGTGTGACTTTATTTAGTCAGTTATTAAGCCATTTATTCTCATTCCGTCTGGAATAAAGTTGGGATTGTAGGACTAACTTTTTTAGAAAAAGTAATACATAGCTCTCTTAGTATATGTAAACGTAGTGCATACTTATCCAGAGACACTGCTGCAGTCTTTGCTTAAAATTGAGAATTAAAAACTATTATGATTTATTTTGTAACATGATGTTCTTATAAATACACTATTCTAGACATTTGTTTATAATTCCAGGGACATAGATGCTGTAGTATCTAATCATAACACTAGGTGGGGATAATTGATTTTAGAAATTGTGAAAATGTTTCCCAACATCTATGTTCTTTTAGTATGAAAACATTGAATACTGCTTACCTTTCAGAAAGAAAGGGAAAGAAAAGTTTACAAAGCTGTAAAGAATCCATTTTTACCTATTTGGGCTGTTTTCTTCTCCCATTTTTCCTTTGAATGCTCTGATCCAAAGAGTCTCAGGTTTTTTAATTTTATGCCCTTTACATTTTTAAAAATTGAGGATCCTGGGGATTTTACTTACATGAATAATAAACAAGTAATGATTAATATTTTTCATATTAGAAATAGAGTGAGAAATTTTAAAATATGTTTTAATTCACTTCAAAATAAGAATAGGTATAAAAAAATGCTCAACATGACTATTCATCAGAAATGCAGATTAAAACCACAGGGAGATATTGTCTTACCCTAGTCAGAATGCCTGTTACTAAAAAGACAAACCAAAAAAAATTACATGTTGACAAGGATGCAGAAAAACGGGAGCTTTTACACAGTTTTGGTAGGAATGTAAATTAGAATAGCCTTTAGGGAAAACTACTAGAGAGATTTCTCAAAAAACTAAAAATCCAAAGCACTCCAGTGAGCAGTTCTAACAGCAGAACTGCCATTCAATCCAGCAATCCCAATACTAGATATTTACTGAAAGAAAAAGAAATCAATGTATCAAAGGGATACCTACACCACCTGTCTATGTGTCAAAGGGATACTACACCACGTGTTTACTGCAGCACTATCACAATAGCAAAGGTATGGATCAGTTTAATTCTTCATTAATGGATGGATGGATAAAGAAAATGTGTATATATATATATATACATATATATATATATGAGGGTTGTCTGAAAAGCAGCCTTGTATGTCTCTGTTTTTTTCATATTCATGGCTGGATATTTTCCAGATAGCTCTCATATATGATGGAAAACAGTTCATTCATAAAAAAGAGTGCAGCCCTGTCATTCGCAGCAATGTGGATGGAGCTGGAAGTTTTTATCTTAAGGGAAATAATTCAGGCACACACAAAAAAAATGTCACATGTTCTCACATACATGTAGGAACTAAAAAAATCATGTGGAGGTCAAGATTAGGAAGCCAGATAACAAATTGGGACGGATGAGTGGCAGACGATAAGATGATGAGAAGGGGCTTGAAGAGTACAAAAATGCACCGAGATGGAAGGACTAATCAGTGTTGGAGAGAGTGGGGTGACATCCTTAATAAAATATATTGAGAGGGTGGACACCCTCAGTACCCTGACTTGATCACTGCACATTATATGCATATAGCAAAATTTCTCATATGCTCTATAAACTTGTTCAAATGAACGATAAAATAAATAATAATATGCCCATTCGTTAATATAAACATTTTTATAAAAAGTAACTATTCTCAGAACCCCCCCCCAAAATAAGGAGAATTACATGGAGCTTTTACATTTTTATAGATCCCTTTTATATCTAACTTATTAGTAGACAGCTGGGTGTCCATATTTGCTTATGAATTCAGACTGTTGTAGTGTAACACATCACTTAACCTCTGTAAAACTTTGCTCTACACTCATAAGGGAGTAAAAGAGGCAATTAATGTCATCTAATGAAAGCCATTTTCCACTCAGTGCCCGTAGCACCATGGTTACGGCGCCAGCCACATACACCAATGGTAGTGGGTTTTCATCACATCATCTCTGAAAGGATCCTGTGCCCCTATTTGCCTGTTAGAAACTAGTAATGAAATACAAAATACATGTCTTCTATTAATTTTGGATATACAAGTGTGAAATCACCAGCTCTTGATTTATACCATCTTGCTATACCTAAGGATACACAGTAAAATATTTACAAACAAAATGACTGAGTTAATATTCTCATCATGTTCATTGTTAAGAAAATGTATCCTGGGCAGTGCCTGTGGCTCAGCGAGTAGGGCGCTGGCCCCATATACCAAAGGTGGTGGGTTCAAACCTGGCCTTGGCCAAACTGCAAAACAAAAAAATAGCCGGGCGTGTGGCGGGCGCCTGTAGTCCCAGCTACTGGGGAGGCTGAGGCAAGAGAATCGCGTAAGCCCAGGAGTTGGAGGTTGCTGTGAGCTTTGTGACGCCACGGCACTCTACAGAGGGCAATAAAGTGAGACTCTGTCTCTACAAAAAAAAAAAAAGAAAGAAAGAAAATGTATCCTAATAGAAAAATGTACAAAAAAATGACCAGATATCAAACAGGGTAGAAAATTATATATCCATTGTGGTTACAGTAGATGTAATTTTTACTAGGAGAAAAGTGCTTTTTAGGTATATGTGTGGACCTAAATATATTATTGTAGTTCTACTTAATATATGTTAGCTAAAGGCCCTAAAAAGGCTTCATTATTATCACAGTTTCATCTCTGTTGGAAATAATCTCTTCTCTTTTCATTCGCCGTGTTTTGTCTGTTTTGACTTATCCACAACTATGGCCTCAACTCACATCTTTGTGTTGCGGATTTCCAAATCTCTATGTCCAACTTTGACCTTTATCATCTGTGTTTCTGAGCCTGCCTTCCAGTTGTTTGACCCTCTCTAGCCTAGAACTAAAGGCACCTCGATCCTGGCTTCTCTAAAACCAAGCTCGTGTTCTCTCTTCACATGACTCTAGAACCTACTTCTTAACTCTTTCTTTTAATCACTATTAATCAGATGCCTGGTCTAGAAACATTGAAGGAAACTTTGACAAATTCTTTACTCCTAACACTGATTTTTTATACCTTTTTTTTTTGTTTTGTCTGTTGAATATTCTTTTCATTCTCTTTTTGTCCTGGAAAACTCTCCAATACTTGCATATGCCCCAGGGTTCAACTTAAGTGAACCTTACACCAGCTCTGTAAGCTTTCCCTAACCCTGTAAGCAGATGCTCTCATCCCTGTGTGTTTGCGTGTATGGTATGTATATAGAGAGAGCACACTTTTTTTCATCTGTCTCCCATGGTGAACTCTTAGCCTTTGTAAGGCCGAGAGTGTTGTTTCCCCAGTCGTGACCACACTACCTTATTTATAGGAGAGAGGGATAGCATTAAGTATCCACGTTTTAAGTGTAATGCAAATAGCATCACTGCTACCCAGTGATATCATTTGTTTTTCCAAAGTTAATTCAAATTAGACCTTTTGCGTGGGCATTATTAGGTGTGTGGTTCTTCTTTTATTTTTCCGAGTAATTCTCTGGATTTTAGGGAAGAAATTCTTTCATATAAAGTTTTATAAATACATTTAATATACATCTGAAATGTCATATTTACCCACCGTAAGCCTAATGAAATTGTATCTTAAGTATTACTATGATGATGACTTGATATGATTTGACGATAAATATGTGGTAAGCTTTGAAGTATGGTTTGGTGTTAAAAACGTTTGATATAGTATAAATATGCATGTTTATAGACATATACACATATAAGTACTTTTCAGATTTATGTATGCTAATACAATGGTGTTTGTTTTTGTTTTATTTTTTGCAGAACTTCTTGGTATAAATGAACAAGCAGATGTAGGATTCTTAACATTAATGGAAGCTTTAAGATACTGTAAGGTAAATTGATTTTTAAGATACTTTGAATAGTCTTTATTTACATGTCCACTATTGTGGATATTATTTTTATATCCAATGACAGCATAGTTTAGTTTATGACCATTACTACATACCAGTCTCTTCATTTGCTTCCTGTTCTCCCACCTTAAACTGACCAGAGTCATTGAGGATTGTTCATTTGGGTGATTGTGCTGAGTTCCTGTGCTGGGTCCATGGTGGGAGGGTGGAGGTGAGGGGCAGAGCCCAGTACAAAATAATATGTAAAAATAGGCCTTATTGATTATAAATATAAACTGAGAAGAAAGCACTGATTCTTCATTAACGAAGAAAATGCTTCCCTGAAATAACTGGTAATACTTTATCAGACAAAGGAAGAGAATTTGCTGAATTCCTGAAATTCTTTCATCTGTTCCGAAAAATGATTTTATAGTAAAAGAAAAAAAAATGCAGGCCTTTTGCAACATTAAGCTCTTTAATGTGTGTAGGAACTGCCATTCAACTTCCATTTATTACTATTTATTTATTTGTCTTACTGACTTATACAATCTGAAATAACCATTGGGAATTCCAAATAGTTTTTTATGGGACTTAAATCTGACTGTACTTAATAAGATATCATGACTTTGGACAAAGAAAGCAGCGGATTTAATTTTCTTTTTCATTTTAGAATGATAGCTCCATGGCAGTGGTTGTAGTTCTAGAGGTTCTGATTGATTATTTTTAATAACAGTGACACTGCCTTGTCCTCCCTCTTTGTTTTTTCTTTCCTTCTTTTGTTTTTTTGTTTTTTTTTTTTAATTCTTTTGGTCAGACATCATTTCTCTTTCATGATAACATGAAAGTGATGTGTGATGTGATGTGGCAGGATTGATCCTGCCCTTACGTTAGTAATGATCATATTGTTAAGTAGTGACTCCCAATTATATGTATAAGTTAAAACTGTTCTGAGATAGCCCGACAGTCAGAGAATCAGACCGTGTCCCCTTCTCCTAACGCGCGCGCACACGCACACGCACACGCACACGCACGCACACGCACACACACACACACGCACCACACACACACACGCACCACACACGCGCCCGAGCGCGCGTTCATAGGTCCTCGGAGAGTTGTGTGTGTACGTGTATGTTTTACAGGGAGTGAAGAACTGACGTTTGAAAGTATTTCCCCTGTATTTCCAGTATTTCCTGGAAAACCCCTGGTGGTCAGGTCCCGTCTCTCCAGGCGCATTGCTCTCTGCACTGCTGTGCGCTGTCTGCAACGTGCCCAGCCCTTTCCAGCCAATATGCCTTGGTCCTGGCTGTCCTTTCTGCCTGGAGTACTTCAGCTCTTTACATGGATAGCTCCCGCTCCCTTTCAGTTCCTTGACCAAGACCTCAGTTACTTTTTCACAATACTTGGAGGTGTAGTTACTCTGTAAGGTCTCTGTTGACTTGTCTTTTTAAATTCTCGAATTTGTTTTTCTCTTGTCTTCCCTCTTTGAAAGCAGAGACATCGTCTTGCTGGGTACATAGGGTGTTCAGTAAATACTTGTTATAAAGTTTTCTAAGTGTGTGCCTTTGCCTTTCTCTAAGTGTTAGGTAGAACAGAGGACTGTATTTTTTTCTCCTCAGGATCTTAGTGGGAGATCAGTAGCTGCTGCATATTTTTCTGTTTACGCATTGTTCTCATGGTCTAGAATCTAGCAGTTAACAATACTTTTAAAATACTGTTTAAAGATTCTTTTAATGATACAACACAACACACCGATATTTGGATGGTAAAGGTCGAACTCTTTTCTTTACAATTTGGAGTAAGAGAGGCAGACTTATGCAGGGGTTGGCATCTGGGTACAGCGTAGCAGCAGCTTATGTGTGGCAGGTGCGATGGGCTTAGTAGGTTTCCTGGGACCCCTGTGGGTTAGCTAATTTGTAGAATTTTAGTGGCCTGTGGGGTTTAGGGACAGTCCTTAGTTGTCTGGTACCTGACTCGAGGGCAGTTAGGGTGATACCTGGAGTGTGGGAGACCTACAAAGGAAGTGGGTGGGTTGTAAGCTTGATCAGTTGTCTTTGTAAGGGAAACTGGCCTCTACCTAAGGCTTTAAAACTGAGTCAAGGCTGGACACAGTGGCTCACGTCTTTAATCCCAGCACTCTGGAAGGCCAAGGAGGGAGGATCCCTTGAGCTCAGGAGTTCGAGGCCAGCTGGAGCAAGAGTGAAACTTTGTCTTTACTAAAAAATAGACAAAGTAGCTGAGAGTGGTGGTGCATGCCTGTAGTCCCAGCTACTCAGGAGGCTGAGGCAGGAAAATCACTTGAGCCCAGAAATTTTAGGTTGCTGCAAGCTAGACTGAGACCATGGCACTCTAGCCTACACAATTGAGTGAGACTCTGTCTCAAAGAGCAAAATAACACACACACATACACACACAAAAAAAAAAAAACTGAGTCAAGGCAGCCTTTTGTACAAAACTATATTACCCTGTGGTATTTATTTAAAACTGTATATAAACCTTTTCAAATTATATGTACATTTTACGTTTGCTTTTTATCAGATGCATTGAGGAAATAATTATGCTTATATTAATTTTATTAATCTGAACATCCTCTCATTCTTTGACAGTGTAGCCTATTGCCCTTTACAAACGAAATTAACATTTAGCACGTCATGTTGACCAGATAGGCTCATTACTACAAGTGAGGTGAAAGGCTCTTCCTGGCACCTGCTCTATCCCCCTCCACCCTCCACACACAGCAAAGAAGGGGGCAGTGCTTTTGGCTATAAACTAGATTTATAACTCTGTGCCATAAAATTCAGTTTTAAAGTACACAATTCAGTGTTTTTAGTATATTCACAAGGCTGTGCAGACCCTAGTTCCAGAATGTTTTTCTCACCCACAGAAGGACCTGTGAACCATTGGCAGGTGCTTTCCCGACCTCCCCACCCCCTGGCAGCCACTGTCTGTCTCTATGGTTTTGCCTTATCTGGACTTTTCATACAAATGCAATCTTAACAATATGTAGCCTTTTGTTTCTGGCTTCTTTAACTTAGCATAATGTTTTTAGTGTTCATCTGTGTTTTAACAGGTATTAAAACTTCCTTTTTAAGATCAAATAATATTCTGTTGTATGGTGTAATACCAATTTTGTTGATCTGTTCATCCATTGGTGGGTGTTTGGATTCTTTCCACTTTTTAGCTGTATGAAGAATGCTTCTATGAACACCATGTACAAGTTTTTTGTAAACATATGTTTTCATTTCGTTGTGTATACTCAGGAGTGAAATTGCTTTGGCACATGCTGATTGTATTTTTAACTTTTTGAGGAACTGTCAAAACTGTTTGCTAAAGTGATTCCTGTGAATTTTTCAGGTCCCATGTGTATAAATGGAGGGACATGCACTGCTCACCCCTGAAGTCCCTTCTACTCTGAAATTGTGGTCAGAGCTTTCTTTCTCTTTCTTTGATTCTCCTCTGCTGTCCCCCGACTATTCTTCCTACTCTCCTGGCTTCACATTGCCATATTAGCACATCTAACCCATCCTTTCCCTCATCAGACTAAGATGCTGGTTTTTCTATCCATGAATATAAATAATTCCTATTTTCTGTTTCCCTTCTAGTGGTAATAAATTCCACAGGGCCAGGGTGGTGGGGGAAGCGGGGGTTGCTGGCTGATTGACGAAGAAGATTAGGCCCTGACCACTTCAACTTGGAATTTCCCAGTTATAGACAGTCTGTGTGAAAAAAATAAAATTCAGCAAATTAGACGGATAAGATTAGTTGTTAAGTTTTCTGTCCTCCTAAAAGGGGAATTGATGATGGATTTTGTAAATTTGTTTTGTTTGTTGAGTATTAAGCTTTCTTTTTTTTCAATTATGCATGTAATGCATAGAATGATGATCTCAAGTTTTGGACTATAGTATTTATATAAGCTTGAAGGTTGCCTGTAAGTATGGCTTTGTATATCTTTTATTTTTTATTTTTATTTTTAGACAGTCTCTCTCTGTTCCCCAGGCTAGAGTGCAGTGGCATCAGCCTAGCTCACAGCAACCACAAACTCCTGGGGTCAAGCCATCCTCCTGACTTAGCTCCTGAACAGCTGGACCATAGGTGCCTGCTGCAAAGCCCAGCTAATTTTTCAATTTACGGTAGAGACAAGGTCTTGCTGTTGCTTAGGCTGATCTTTAATTCCTGAGCTCCCAGAGTGCCGGGATTACAAGTGTGAGCCACCTTACCGGCCTATATATATATTTTTAAAACTGTTCATGTTCCAAAATCTTGAACTTACTTTCTTTATGAGGAGTCAGATTAACAGGATTCTTTTATATTCTTTAGTGTTTCTTAAAAAGATTATAGTAACACTATAGTTTGAGGGAAAAGATATTCTCACAGCTTTTTCCTTTATTCATAAATCTACTCGTTAATGTGTAATTACTTGCCTTATGAGGTAATTATCATCACGTTTATAGTTTCAAGGTTTGAGATACAAAGTTGCGATTCTAGAAGTGGTCACTATAGCAAAGTGACTCATAGGGCTACCCTACTTGTCTATTGCTGTGTGAAATCTGTATTACTGTTACTCTGCTGCCAAGGGCAGAGTAAAGCTCCTACAATCTTTATCAAATTGGTTTTGTGTTGAGCCTTTGATCTCTGTGGGTAAGGCGCTCTGGCACTATACATTATTCATTGAAGTAGACATTTTCAGTTATGTTTCACATATTTGTGGGCAAACATTTAAGAGGCAGTAACATTTTTAATTTGTTTTATTTTGCTACATTTGTTCTAGGTTGGTTCTTACTTGAAATCTCCAAAATTCCCTATTTGGATTGTTGGCAGTGAAACTCACCTCACCGTGTTTTTTGCCAAGGTATGCTTATAGCAGGATTTTTGTTTGTTCATTTAAAGTGACATCAGGCAAACAAGTAATATAAGTCCATATTTAGTTTGGATCTTTATGCAAACTTAAACTACTAACAAATGGTTTGTTCCAAAAATCTCAAAAATTATTACTAAAAAACATGTTATTATACTGTTCTAATTCTGGAATCATTTCAACAAGACCTGTCATGATTTAGTTTTTTTATCTTCTCTTGACTTTAGAGCCGTAGCTTTTGTTTTTTTTTTTTTTTATAAATCACTTATATTATGGAGAAAACAACTGACTTTAAAAGTTTTGGATTACATTTTGTAAAGAGGATAAAAACTTTAAAAGTTTTGGATTACATTTTGTAAAGAGGATAAAAACTCAATTTACATGACTATTTCTAAAAAGAAAAACCCCAAAATATTTCTAAACCTCAACCTTCTTATATGGTATTTTTTTCAAAATTGAGTGGTGATGAAAGGCTGGCCCTGACAATGCCTCAAACATCTCTCAGCCTTTTTTCTGTGACTTTAAAATAGGGATTAACAATAGTTAAGAAAATTGGTGTCAGGCATAAATATAAACTACTCAGCAGTGCCTAGTGCGTGTTCCGTGCCCGGTAAATCCCAGCTGTTACCACCCTCTCAATATGGTCATGGCTGTTGTGCAGCAAACATTCATCACACGTCTCCTGGTAGGACAGCTTGATAGGTTGCTGGGTGTTCAGAGTGAGGCAAGAAAATATAAAATTGTATTTTTGCAGTTTCCTAGTTCTAATCAATTTCCCAGTTACCCCATGAGCTTTTTAAACATGTATTTGACAAGGTAAGTTTGTTTCTGTAGAAAGTATAAATTATGTAAATTCTACCAAATTCACAGCAGCTGAACCATTTTACATTCATTCCTATCAGCAATACACAAGGGTTCCAGTTTCTCCATGTCTTTGCCAACACTTGATATTTTATTATCACCATCATCATCATCTTAGTCGGTACGAAGTGTAGTTTTGGTTTCCATTTCTCTGATGACTAACAGTGCCCTTCTTTCTGTGTGTGTGTTGTCCCGTTGTATGTGTATCTTCTTTGGAGAAATGTCTTTTCAGGTCCTTTGCCTATTTTTTCCATTGGACAATTCATTTGTCTTTTTGTTATTGAGTTGTAGGAGTTTTTAATATATTCTAGGTACTAGACACGTACGGTATATTATACTTGTTTGTTTAATGTATTATCTATTGCTCCTGGGAGTGAGCACTGTGGAGACAGGATTTTTATCTCTTGCATTTCCCAACACTTAGAGCGGTGCCAGGCACAGTGTTGATGCTCATAGAATTTCTGTTGAGCAAATAAATTATTGAAAATACTGAAAATTGAAATTTCTAAGTCAAGAAATCACACATTATTAATACGTATAATATCCTATATGGAAGGCAAATAGAAGAACCCACTTTTACTTACACACCAGTGTTGTAGAAAGAAGCATTGTTGATGGGTATTTATAAATAAGTACTGTCACACCATAACTTGTATTTAATATTTACTTTCATGGTGTGAGGATACATCTTATAATTTTTCCCATTCAGGGAAATAACCTATTAACTGTTGTGGTTTTTCTTTTGTGATTAACATTTTACTTTTAGGACTCTTAAGTAATTAACTATAGTTTTTTCTTAAAGTGTTCTAGTATAAGTTCATGATTTTAAATTTGAATGGAAAAATAATTTACTAAAAAAGTTATCACTTCATATTTGATATATCTAGGGACCCAGAATTTACCTTTTTAATTTTATTGCAATTCTCTTCCTGACCTATGGAGAATCATTAAACACATTTTATAGGACTGGAAGATGTTTTTCACAAGTCATTTTCACTTGAAAATCAATGTAATAATTAACTTTTATGAACAGGCTGTAAAACTTCAGATTGAGCATTTTTAAGACAATCTGTTTTTTTATGAAGAAATGTTTTTCCTAAAGTTTTCAAAGTTAACTATCTGCCTACCATATTTTATAAATTTTCTTTTCTATCTTTTATAGAGAAAGTTATCTCTTTTTTTTTTTTAAATCTTATTAAACATCTGTCTCTGTATACCACAAAACTGATACTGTACTCTCTGACATAGGATCTTAGGGAGTCTGACTGTGAGAAATGCTTACAAGCCAGCCTGCATAAATGAGAGTTTAGGATAGGGATTGAGGGGGGATATCACGGAATCTAACTGCGGGAACCTCATAGGAACTGCAAAGTCACCAAGCAGCAGGGTTCCCACAGAAGCTTCTAATGAGAGGAGATGGGTGAGGTGAAATGCTGTACCTAAATGAACCTCTTCAAAGAAGGAAACTTAATTCCCTCTAAGTAGGATGGAGAACTTTCCAAGCAGGTCATCTGAGCTAAGGCAGAACAAAGATCTGTATGGAGAGAGAGGACACGCCCCATGGTTAGGGGTCTTCAGAAGTCACACCATGGCACTTTAGATGAGGTTATTTGAAAAGCTGGAAACCTACAGCACAGGTAAAAGAAGTATGTTTTAAAAAGTAGATGCTTAAAGATTTTAGAATCTGTATTTAAATTTATTTTCCTTTTTGGATTGTTTTCCATTAATTTCTAAAGAAAAAGCTACCTCTTGTTAAACCAAGGCTGCACAACATATTTTATATAATGTGTGACTTTCCAACAGCTTTTTCATAATAATACATATTCATAGATGTTAAGTGCCCAAATATTAGGCCGTTTGTTCTCTTTTTTTCTCCTAGTTCATCATTTTCCCCTTCGATTTTTTTGTTTCCCTGTTTGTATTTGGGTTTTAGAATAAATTATTTGGATCATTTTCTTATTTTTCCCTTGCAGTGGAAATTAGGAAGTTAGTTTTCAATGCAAATTCAAAATGAAGGCTTTAAATTAAAAAATATACTATATATTCAAAAATATTACTAGTATTATGCAAAAAATGGTACGTGAAATTAATTTGTCTTTTTTATTTTTATTGTGCATTTGCATCTCAATGTGGAGTGGCAGCTGCTGATTCAATATGAAAGTAGTTGGAGCCTCCCTATAGCATCTAGTTTCATCTGTAGAATATCAGTGACTAATTTCCTTGGTAATCCATTACAAACTTTCTTTTGAAGTCATGGAGATGAGTTTTACATATCCCCGTTTTGCTCTCTTTCGTGGTTATAAAGGACTCTTTGTATGTGTGTGCAAAACATCACCTTTGACCTTTCCTATGATAAGGCAGTTTTCCTTTCAGGTAAGAACACAAGAAAACACATTACAGTACTGTTGAAATGCAAAACATATAAAGAAACTGAATTTAAAGCTAAGGGAAACAAAACATTTAACTGTCCCCGCAGGGGCCTGTAGAGTTCTTTTGGTGGTATCTGTTACTGGGAGCCCAGGTAGAATTTCTTCTGTAGGGGAGGCTACTTTTGTGCATTATTGCTCTTTGGTGTAACATTAGGAAGACCACTGCAATCAAGTGTGAGAGTCCCTTTCTTGTAGGCGTTTAAAAATTGGATAGCTGTACTTTAAGGTTTTTGCATTTCTCCACATGTAATAAAAAAAATGTTAGGGAAAAAATACTTCATAGGCACTATCATTTTAAGAAAATTCACCTTTTATGTATATTGAATTATTGGGTAAAATTCATGGGACTTGGAATACAGTTAAATTCACAGTTAGCATGTTGTAACAAAATTTTCTGTATTTTAACGCAGTTTAGTCATCCCATCCATTTATCTTAGGTGAATTTTTGGGTTTGTGCATATATTTAGATTTCATGCCTTATCTAATACAGAAAGAAAATGATTAGGAGGCGAAAGTATTTGTTTTTTCAGTTTGAATCAAAACTTGTCGTGTGACTTATAACACCTATCTTCAAAAATAAGAGTAGCAACCCAAAGGACACTGGCATTAATCTGGAAAGTTTGGGTAGAATGTTATACATTCTAATCATCTTTGATGAGTCGAGTTATTAAAAATATGTAAAATTGGGTGGCGCCTGTGGCTCAACGAGTAGGGTGCCGGCCCCATGTACCAGAGGTGGTGGGGTCAAACCTGGCCCTGGGCAAAAAAAAAAAAAAAAAAACTGCAAAAAGAAAAAAAAAAAGTACATAAAATTTTAACCACAAACTGTTTCCTACCTGCTTAGCCTACTTTGAGGCTAACCCTCATCAGTCTGGGGTTGTGCCATAACTCACACTACCATCACATTAAACTATTTGTTTTTAATTATTTTGACCAGAAATCTCTCAAAATATCTTATATTTTGGCCTCCTTAAAGAAAATGAATATTAATTTCCCTATGTACTTTTTGCCATGACTATGAATGTCCTTTTGCAGCTGTATTTGTACATCAGGTTTCTGTGACTTTTCTGAATTTTCTTTTTCTTTTAGTTATCACTTCTCAGTCTTGTCAGTGATGTCAGCCTACTTCCTAGAAGAATTCCCTCTCTCCCTTTGAATTTGTTCATATTTTTTTTGTGGTGGGGGGGAACGGGGTTATTGTAGAATCCAAATAATTCTCTAAAGGAGATAAAATACTGGTAGAAGGACCTAAAGGTGTTCTGTTGTGGAGGAAGTCTTGATCTTCGTTGGTCAGTATTGACATGTGCATACCCCGTCCCAGTTGATGAAACAGTTGTAGCCAGTCGCATTGATAGCAGATTAGGTGAAAAATCTTGCATTTTAATAATGACAGTCACTAAGTCTTCTTAATAGGCTTAAATCATTTGGTTTATGTATTTGTACTTTTGTTTATATTGTCCTCTGCCCAGAATGTGCTCCTCAAAATCCTGCTCACTCTTCATGGCCCAGCCTTCAGTCCATACCCCCTGTGGGTGCTGATTGCTTTGCACTGGTGTTGCTATTTTCTTCCAACTTCCTACCTTCTTGTGGCCACCACCTGAATTATCTTTATTTTCTCACAGTAGCTAATGTTGCAAAATTCAGTACTGTGCTAAGTACAGTTGAAATGTGAGGACTAAGAATATATTGTATCCACATCTTGGCAATTGTAAATTGAGCTGTGATAAACAATCTAGTGCATATGTTCTTATGATAAAATGATTTTTTTTCTTCTGGGTAGATGCCTAGTAGTGGGATTTCAGGGGTCAAATGGGAGATCTAATTTTAGCTCTTTGAGATTCTCCATACTTCTTTCCAAAGAGGCTGTATTAGTTTGCAGTCCTACCAACAGTGTAAAAGTGTTCCACTCTCCACATATGCACCAGCATCTGCAGTTTTGGGAGTTTGTGATGTGGGCTAATCTTACTAGGGTTAGGTGATATCTCAGGGTGATTTTGATTTCCATTTCTCTGATGATTGGGGTGATGAGCATTTTTCATGTTTGTTAGCCATTTATCTGTCTTCCTTAGAGAAGTTTCTGTTCATGTCTCTTGCCCAGTGATACACAGGATTGATAGTTCTTTTTTGGTTGATTAATTTGTGTTCTGTGTAGATCCTAGTTATTAAGCCTTTGTCTGATTTCTAATATGCAAATATCTTTTCCCATGCAGAAAGTTATCTTTGGTTGTTATCTCCTTAGCTGTGCAGAAGCTTTTCAGTTTAAGTCTCATTTATTTATTTTTGTTGTTGTAATTGCCACAGCTCTTCACTGTACACAAACAACTGGTAACAGCCCAATTTATCGTTTAATGATAAGAAGGGATGTTTTAAGCATTTTTACATCCTCATGTGACAGTTTATAATGTAAACAAAGGCATTTGATTATGTTGTAAAAATATATATACATAGTAATAGTTTACGATTTACATTTACTGAGCACTGTGTGCGGGACACTACACTAAGACTCTCACCTGCTTTCCTCGTTGAATCTTCACAGCAGCCCTGTGAGCCTAAGTGCCATTTTCATCTGCATGTTACAGTCAGAGACCGATGCAAAAAAATGTTATCTCCAAAGTTAAACAAGTGAGTAAGGCAGGATTCAGACTTAAATATTCTTACTCCTGAGCTGTGCTTGTAACTTATCCCTTAGGAAAACAGGAAAACAAGTCATTATGCTAAGGCGGAATAGAGCCCAGAAGAAGGGAGAGGTGGGTACAGAAGAGATTAAGCTCAAGTGAAAAGAAATTTAAGTTTACAATTACATGAAATGAAGGCTATATTCTAGGCTTGGAAAAAAGATTAAGCAAAAGGACAGAAGTGCTATAGTCACAGTTCCACATCTGTGCATGGGGAATAGTAAATCATTTCTTTGGCACTAAACCATACTAATAGGGCTAGGAGATCAAGATGGAAGCGAAGGTGGGGGATCCACCATAGAACCAGCTTGAACATTCAGATTTACTTCCAAATCCCCTTCGCTGTAGGAGAGTGTCTCCTGCTGTGAAGGCTAGACATGAATGTCTAAGGTGGGAATGTAAAGCAGATTCACGGAAGAGGAGCAGCCTTCTTGATAAACACTAACAGCTTCTCTGTAAAGCTATGATAAAATTCTTAGATGTTATAAATTTGAATACTTTAGCATATTGTCAGTTATTCAAACTTTATTTAAAATAGTAGAAAAGGAAGTAGGATTGGGTGGAGCCCCTTTTCATTCAGACTCTTCCAAGCCTAGCAAGGTTTAAAGTACGGATATTGAGTGGACTATAGTTTCAATAATCTTTTTAGGCATTTGTTTCCATATAAATCAGATAAAGTCTGTTTAAATGGAGAGTCCCTGATGCAGCTTAAGTTGTCAAAATCAGCGTCACTGGGTACACTGGGCAGCATAAAGGAAGAGACTGGAGAGAAAGGGCTGGTGTGAACAGGAAGATCCAGTTGGATCCATGTGGCACAAGCAGTCCTGGCCAGGATATTGTGTTATGATTTGTTTTGTTGCCTTGATGAGGTAACATACAGCTCTAAAATTTAAGTTGTTTGCACGGTGGCATTCAGATGACAGGTAATGAGAACAGCCCCCCCTGCAGGTAGGAAAAGCATTTGGCTCCTGACTTTAGAAGAGCCTGCATGTGATGGTGATCAAGCGGAATCAGCAAGTCAGTTTCAGTATTTTAACTTCTCTACAAACAGTGCACCTTCTTTTTGCCAAACCAGATAGTGACACTTAGTCCTTCTACTAGGAGATCGCATGATGTCACTAACTGAAATTTCCATGAGCACACCTGATGTCAGTGGGGTAAGGAAGTGAACTCCTCTCCTTGAAAGGTACTTTGGGTCCCTTAGCAACAGACAGCGATACGTAATCCTTTTACAAGAAGGAAGGAACAACTGATCAAGAACAATAATGCCATCTACCACCTTAGACAGATGCTTGAACAGTTTAAATTAATTCCAGTGATATAAAGAGTCCTTCCTTAGAAATAAACAGGAATTTTTTGGCTTTCAGATTTTTTTAAAACTTTTACCCAGGTATTTGTATAATATTAACGTGTATCATTTTAAAATGTCAGGTAATCATGTTTCTTGAATTATGTAGGTATTCACGTGCATTGACAGTAGTGGCTTATGTTAGCTGCTTTTGTAAATGAAATACAGTGGTTAAAGGCTAACAGCTTTTCTCAGTGGGGTTCTTTATGTAATTCAGGAGAGAAAGTTATTTCAGAGACTATGTCTGCTGTCTCTAAGTCAGGGCATTCTAGATGCATGGAAGAGTCCTGCAAAGCAGACACCTGAAGCGTTAGATATGAAACCTCTGGGTGAAATTGACTGAGAAAGGCCGGATGGGTTGTGCAAGTGAGTTGGGCAGTTATGCTGAAGAGAAGCGTCAGACCTCCCCATTAATATTAATAATTTTAATGGTTATGGTCCACGAGAAGATCATATCCGTTGCCTTCTATTGTCTGTTTCCATTTGTGCATTTGCAACTTCTGTTTCAAGAAGCTCTCTCAGAGAGCTCTTCGTGTTTCTCCCTCCCCTGACTTCTCTGCTGATAGAGCAGACAGGGTGCCACATGGCAGTGGGCACGCCTGTGCAGTTAACCTGGGGCTTTTCCATGTTATTTGGAAAACAATGAAAGAGTAAGGGGAAAGAGCACCATCCTACCTAGTATCAAATGATGGGATGAAATTAATTCTGTTTCCCAAGTTGGCATTCCTACATTTTGAGAGAATTTGATAATTGACACAAATCTGTTTCTTTGTAATTCCCAAATCATGTTTTGTTAGCGAGTTAGCAAAGACCCAAATGAAACAGATTATATATAGTGAAATTTTATTTAAAGCTTCAAGGTAAATTATATGCCAGCAAACTTCTATTTATTTATTTATTTCGGAGGGACTCTTAACACTATAAAATGGTGTCTGCAAGCTAAAATATCCTTAATATATGTGGTCGTTTCTCTTGGAGGTTCTTTGATTACTACTGACAGCAGATTGCTCTTGATAATAATGAATAAACTTTAAAGATCTTTTCCAGTAATGAACTACTTATGCATAGTCAACTCACTGAAGACAGGCCTTATATTTCAGTAGGTGTTTAAAAGAAGATAGCTAATGTTACATTTTAAAAGGTTCTTTGTTAACAGTGAATAATTATACTGATAATATAGAAAGCACTACGTGAAGAAGATGTATCTATTTCTTGATTGTAGGGTATTAGGTAGTTCCATTACAGCTTGGTCCCCACCCCGCCCCTATAGCAAGTTGGCAATTAAGTAAAGTTGGGTGAGGCTAGATAATTTTAAAAAGCTATATTGTTTAGCTATATATTGTTGACCAGTAAATTGGCTGAATAGAAATTGTTTACTCTGTCTTCTTATAAAAACATCTGATTGTATCAGACTGATGTAGAGAACTACTTTTAGATGGTAAATCAGAGCTTAAATTGCTAACTAAAGTAGTATTTGATATTTGACACTTATGTTTAGCGTCTTTTCCTTCTGAGGGTATCTAGAAGAGTTCCAGGTGTAGTACATGCTGCAGTTTCCTTCTAAGGGGTACAACTAAGGATGAAGAAAAGAAATACGTCCAATTATCCATGCCGACTTGGATAACTTGGAAGTACATCATTGGAATATTTTCATTATAATTCATTGAGGTTTTGAGAGAAATGGAGGATTAGTGTGTATGTGTTCAAACTTCATTTTAGAAGGTAATTTTATTAAGATAATTTTAATAATATTCATGGAAATAAAAATATAGTAGCATATTTTTTCTCTTTTCTGTTAGACTTTGACCACAGAATAGGTCTTTCTCTACCATCTTATTGGCTTGTCATTCTTTTTTTTTTTTTTTTTTGAGACAGAGCCTCAAGCTGTCACCCTGGATGGAGTGCTGTGACATCACAGCTCACAGCAACCTCCAATTCCTGGGCTCAAGCGAGTCTCCTGCCTCCGCCTCCCAAGTAGCTGGGACTGCAGGCGCCCGCCACAACGCCCGGCCATTTTTTGGTTGCAGCCGTCATTGTTGTTTGGCGGGCCC
>CAUYRH010122894.1:0-56971 GCA_963574655.1 Perodicticus potto | reverse complement strand
GCATCCAGTTTCAGTCTTTTACATATGGATATCCAATTCTCCCAGCACGATTTATTGAATAGGGAGTCTTTCCCCCAGTGAACGCTATTGTTTGGTTTATCGAAGATTAGATAGCTGTAAGTTGCTGGTTTCATTTCCAGGTTTTCTATACGATTCCAAGTATCTATGTCTCTATTTTTGTGCCAGTACCTTGCTGTCTTGACCACTATGGCCTTGTAATACAGCCTAAAATCTGGTATGGTGACTCAACTACTAGACTCCTGGAAGTCATCAAAAAATACAGTAATGTCTCAGGATATAAAATCAATGTCCATAAGTCAGTTGCCTTTGTATATGCCAACAACAGTCAAGATGAGAGGTTAATCACAGACACAACGCCCTTCACCATAGCCCCAAAGAAAATGAAATACTTAGGAATGCACCTAACAAAAGATGTAAAAGACCTCTATAAAGAAAATTAGGAAACCTTAAGAAAAGAAATAGTAGAGGACTTTACTAAATGGAAGAACATACCATGCTCATGGCTGGAAAGAATCAACATTGTTAAAATGTCTATACTTCCCAGAGCAATCTACCGATTCAACACCATCCCTATTAAAATACCAACATCCTACTTTCAAGATCTCCAAAAAATGATTCTGCGTTTTGTATGGAACCAGAAAAAAAATCCTTATAGCTAAGACAGTTCTTAATAATAAAAACAAAGCCGGGAGTATCACCATACCAGAAATGAAGATTCTTGAGGTGATTTACTGGGGAATAAACCCTGAAGGGGAGTGAGGAAGCGCAACAAGGAAAAGGAAACTGGGAAAGGGTACATCATCATCTCCAAGCAAGGCACTGCATCTGCAGGGTGACCAGCTCATCCCACAGGGAGGTCTAGAGACCAAGAGCCTCTGTACTCATTAGTTAGGGGATATCTCTGCAAGACATATATTTCCAGGGACTCCTCATTTTCTGCACACATAAGCAAAGAAGCTTCCAGAAGTATGAGGGCAGCTCACCAACAAGAAGCATGGGTTCTGGATACTGGGGGTAAAAGAAAACTGGGAACCAAGAGGCATGAACATGGGAAAGGGACCTGAGGAAAAAGAATGGAGCTTCTGACATGAGCAAGCTCCACAGTTACTGGGTCACCACCTGCTGTGTCCAGCGCCATCCTAGGCATGTTGAGAGAAGAGACGTCTCCAGACTTCCCTGTCATCAGTAGTGGACTACTGTTTGCTCCTTCAATATATCAAATCAGCAATGAAGTTCATAATCTACCGGAAATGGCTTCCTGGAATTATGACAGTGAACATCAGTGAGCTTCTAGGACCATGGTTACATCTGGAAAATGACCATCCTTTCAACACAGTGTTAATAATAATAATCCAATGTGGATGCTCACTGTATCTCTGCCTGGACCCACAACAAAGTTTTATTTCCAGCCCCTTGGAAATAAAGGTGGGTCCTAGTTCTCGGCAATGAAGTATTTCGAAGCCAAGTTAAAGCAGCCATGACTTTCCTTTGTAGACATTAGCAAGTCCCCATGTGCAAGACAGTGTTGCCACAGAAAGGAAGGGCAGGATCCTCTAGTCCTCAGGTCTGCAGGAGAGCCACCTGATAGAATCATCCATCACTCTGCATGAGTGAGAAATAAACTTTTGTCAAACCACTGAGCCTTTAAAGCTGTTAGCAGTTAGCTTGCTCTAATATAATTAACACTAATAATCACAGCGTCAACAACCTGTTGGGGTGTATCTTAATTCTCACCTTTGTAAGTGAGGAAATTGAGGTTCAAAATGGTTAAAAATCTAACAGATGGCAGAGCTGAGGTTCAAAGTCTATTTTTTAATCCCTATCCTGTTCTCATTAGTCATGTAAACCCAGGATAAATACGTTTGGTGCTTTGATGGGGCAGAAAGGAGGATGTGGAAATACTGAATCTCTGGGTGGGCTATGGAGCAGGGAGAAGGGACACAGGAAGGCTCCCCAGCTTTGGGCACTCCACAATTTGCTAAAGGCCTCCCTACCTTCTCTTATATGGTCTGTTTCCCCAATATTCTCACTGTAATACAGCTGTAATAAAATCATATTTTGCTCATTTATCTGAAGTGATTCTATTGACTACTTGCTGCCAAGGAGAAAACATGAGATGGTCAAAAGGAAATTCTCAAGGCTATGCCCCTGAAGTCCAAGCAAAGAAAGCAGAGAACTCTTGCTTAACACGATCATGTTGGTTCCTTCTCATTTCCTTATTAATGGAATTCTGATTTTGTTCATCTGAGTCCAAGTTATCAAATCTTTCAGGGAAAGCTGCTCTGCTACTTGGGGTGAGAGGTCATGGTCTAAGCCAACCATGATGCAATGATTTCCCCTGCCGAGAGATTGGTTTAGGAATGGACATGGGATGCAATTTGGGCCAATGGAACTAAAAGGGGAAGGTGCTACTGGGGCTTCTGGGAATGTTTTCCTTGCTAAAAACAAAAGAAAACACCAAAGAAAACCAAAACAAAACAAACAAAAACTAGATAAGAATGTTTGCTTCTCTGCCTTTGGACTTGAGCTCTGTCTATTGTTCCTGAAACCACAACAGTTGTCTTTATTCATTAAGAGAGCAGCTTTTAAGGATAAGCCAAAACACTTATGGTGGCAGTGTAGAAAGATGGAAATTACCTGCAACTTTGAGACATTGGTAAGCTGGTGAATTAATCAACCCTGGAACTGTCATCCCTCTGGACTTCTTATTATGTGAGATAACAAACCAGCTAATTGTTCCAATCATGATAAATTAGGGTTTCTATTACTTGCAACCAAGTGCATTCCAAATGATTGCACCCATATTTTGTCACATGCTCTTTGAGAAGAGCACAGAAAGAGTTTCCAACTCATATAACCTCTCAGAGGCTCAGACAGCTTTTTAGTTAACCTCTTAGCTCACACCCCCCACTCTGATTTATAATTAATTCTGTCCCACTTCCTTACTCATGATTTTCCCCTTGCCTTATCCCCCTACCTGTTAGAGGGAGTCTGCTGAATTCCAGCAGAACACATCCTCATGTCTACCTGCCAACTGGCCAGCAGCCCATTCTTTTGCCTGTAAGTAGAAGAAAGATGTTGAAGACCATGGGTCCTGACAGTTCTTTGTCAAAGGATGGCAATTTTTTTCTCAGGTTTCACAGGTGAGTAATTGGAAAGAAAAGAGGGGGTGCTCATTTTTACTACCATTAATTAAATCACTCAAGGTCACATTTTACATCATTTTAATTAACTTTCATTGAGTTCATGTTCAAAATGAGAGACAAAAAATATTTGTTAACATGAGTCATAAGGATTCTAGGATTAACAGTGTGGGGTATTTAAACAGGATAGAAAATTGAAACTCTTGTCCTTCTGTTCTCATGCATGGTGGAGTCTTATGAATTCCTAACTTTTCTAAAATATATCCCCTTTGCAAGTTGGTAGGAAGAAATAGATTTGTAGGCATTTACCCTTTTTAGAAGCCTTTCCCAAGACTTAGCAGCCCTGCCTGTCTCCCTGTCCCCTACTAGGTAGATCCCTTTCCCTGTTAATACTATGTAAACCTCTGTCTCACAACCCCTACATTATCTTGAAATTAACTATTTGTTTATTTTCTCCCACACTATGGTGAGTTTCTTGAGGGGAAGACATTGGGCTATTTATTTGTCTTCTAGCATAATTCCTGGTATACAATAGGTGTGTAGTAACTTTTGTAATGAATGAATTGAAATCCAAGAAAATTTCTCCTGGGTTTTAGTTCAATTTCAAAAAGAATAAATATGTCTGTATGGCCA
The DNA here is from genome assembly GCA_963574655.1 of Perodicticus potto. Classification (NCBI taxonomy): domain Eukaryota; kingdom Metazoa; phylum Chordata; class Mammalia; order Primates; family Lorisidae; genus Perodicticus; species Perodicticus potto. The sequence goes on along the minus strand of CAUYRH010122894.1, from coordinate 53,174 downwards.
TATGGAACTGTGTTAAATGAAAATCAGAAGGTAGAAGTCCTGTGGTAGTAGTATCAAAGGGCTGCAGGGGTTGCCTTCATGTTGTGTGTGGCAGGATAGAGTGTGTGGGCACCACTTGCCCATCTCACTCCTAACTTCTCTGCCACTCATTTGTCAGTTCTCAATAATCTCTCATCAGAGGAAACTGCATCCCACAAGTCCATGTTGAGCACATTGATATGCCCAGCTGTGGAACAAGCCTAATTGCAGAACTTGGATTCCTCCCCTGATTGCCCCATTCACCTCCTCCTTCCTCAATGTCTACTTGCCCCCTAATTCACTGTCCTCTTCATTCCAGCCCCCACACAAAATAACTAGGCCCAGCCTCACTTGCCAGCTCAGCATGACATGAACTGGAGGAAAAAGCAGGAGTCTTCTTGCCTTTGAAAGGAAGCTTTTTGTCTGGAGAAGTCTGAGGCTGAATTTCCTCAAGCTTAGATTGACCTCGCTATTGAAATTTGTGAGTCATGTACTTAGTAACCTGCTTCTAAGAAACCCAAGTGTTCAGATCTCTAAATGTAAACTCAAACATGATTTATTTCAAACAGTTCATTTTCTTTTTTTTTTTTTGACTGTTTAAATACATGCATTTTATTATTCTTCATTACATTATTTCCCCCCCCCCCCACACCATCAGGGGTAAGACAGAATTTATTTACAGAAAAGAATACAGAAAACACTAAAGCTCCTGGTAGAGACAGAGAACTCAAGTGAGGAGAGAAAAGCTCTCTCTGTTTCTCTCCTGGTCTTTCCCTGTCTCCCGCTTTAGGCTTTTAGTCTCCGGGTATATATAGGTGTATGGTTCCTTGGCCAGGAAACAAATGAACACAGTCCCTTCTGCCGGGTCAAGGTGAATGAATGTATTGATGAATGGACACAGTCCATTCATGGAATTGAGGCCTAGGAAATTCACATGAAATTGACCTAGGCATAGGAAATGGGGGTTCCACATTTAGTCCTAAGTGTAAAGTGAAGGAGACACCAATTAACTCAGTTCTGATGGTACCTTAAGTTAGAGTCCGATCTCACAGGTGAAGGGCTCAGTCCCACAGACTGTTCCCATTTCAGATGCCAATCATAGTCTTAGGCTGTAACCTGCACTTCTGAATGATCAGGTACAAATCATGGCTCCCACGACCTGTTCTTCAGGTTCCAAGATGTGCTAGCATGGCTCACAGAACTCTGGGAAACACTACTTACATCCACCCATAGATTTATGAAGACTATAAAAAGGATACAGATGGACAGTCAGATGAAGGAGAGGCAGAGGGCAGGGTATATAGGAAGGGGCTCAGAGCTCCCTGCCCTTTCCAGGCTCCCCTTGGAGTTGAAAGTTTTGAGCTTCTTCTCTTGACTTGGTTTTTCTGGTGAGCAGCCCCCTTGAGAGCCCACCAAGAATCCTCTCATTAGAACAAAAGACATTCCTATCACCCAGGATATCCCAAGGGATAAGGAGCTCTGTGTCAGAAACCAGGGTCAGAATTAATAGAATAAAGAAGTACCTAGCACCCCTACTGATCAGAAAATTACAAGGGTTTTAGGAGCTCTGTGTCAGGAACCATGGGAAGAGACTAAATATATATTTCTTATTATATCACACACATACCCCCATACACCATTCAATATGTTAAGGTTAGCTTTTTGAAATGCAAGGAGCAGGATGAGAAAAATTATCTGAAACAAATTGGACTTCTAGAGAATGAAAACAGATTTTAGAACATAGGTGAGCAAAATATCCCAAAAGGAAAATCTGTGATGATTTCTAATTTGGTGTTTCTAATTTAATGGCATTAGTAGGAAATTATAGACAGTCCACAATAGTACAGAAGTATGAAGCACCGGGCTTATACAGAAAGATTTTTACTTTTTGTCATTCCTTACTGTCCGTAGGAGACTCTCAAACAATGTTTCGCAACTAAGTTTAAAAGACCAATTACTTTGGGAAAGAAATGAGTTAAATCTGATTTAACAAACCATTATGGGGGGAAGATATATTACTGTAAGAAGGAATGTGTAATGGACCAACATTTACCTTCTTTAGAGATTAAAAAAAAAGATATAATGATTTGTTTCCTTTTTTAAGATTTCTTCACATTGCTCAAACCAAAGAAAACACAACATAACCTACCTCCTTAGAATGGGATCAATCAACTTATCCAGATGAGCAAGCCTGTCAGCAAAGAGATGCAAATAATGATGTTCTCGCGATCACTGCCCTCCCTTGTACGGCTCTACCGCCCTTGCAGGACTACTCTGGAACAAGACCTGCGACCCCCTCAGTTTCCTCATCTATGAAACAAACACAGCAGGACCCATCCCATGGAATTCTGAGGCAGGGTAAGGGCTGGTCCTGATGTAGGACCCACGGTAAATCTTTGGTGTAGATCACATGCTCTTGTTATTTATATTCAAAGCTGCACAATATAATTCACAGTGACACTCCCAGTATTAGACTGGGACCATAAGTCTCTGCTGAAGACAACCAGATGTAACCAAAACAAACAAAAAGAGAGAAACAAACTTATGATACTCTGTTTCCAGCAATTCATCAGCTAGCCATGAGATTCAGACATGCATGGATTTCAATCATTATTTAGTGGAATCCCCAAAAATGAATGCTTTAAAGACTCTATATCCAAGTTAAGAGTTTAAAAACTATTTGGCTTGTTAGTTGCTGTAATGTTCATGTATACATACAAGTAAAATGATGTAAAATACAGATAGGCAAAATCATGTAAAACATTTTTAAAATGTATTAATTTCAAAAGAATAATGTATGACATAGATTTCAATATAATGATATAGTTACAAAAAAACTGATATATAGCTTGTACTTATAAATAGAAGCTATTACAGATAACAGGTAAATGTACCCATTCCACCTTACATACCAATTCAACTTAAGAACAAACCTAGAGAACCTGTCTTGTTCGTAAACCAGGGACTGCCTATAGTGAATTTGTGTATTTCTCCAAGTTTTACTCCCTGTATCTATCTTTAGACTTTGTAAGAAAATGTCCTTTAATTAGGATTATGAAGCACTACATAAAATTTAGAGTCTCTAAAAGAGCTGTTGTCATGTAAATAAAGATCATGAAGCCCACTGGGGTCACATAACCCGCCCAGTCATATACTTAATAATAATCATAACTTTTCTTTTTTTTTTTTGAGATAGGGTTTTGCTCTGTTGTCTGGGCTAGAGGGCTAAGGCAATCGCTGAGCTCATAGCAGCTTCAAACTCTTGGATTCAAGTGATCCTCCTGCCTCAACCTCCAGAGTAACTGGGGCTACAGGTACCCACCACAATGCCCTGCTAATTTTCTCTATTTTTAGGAGAGATGGGGGTCTCGCTCTTGCTCAGGCTGGTCTCCAACTTCGGAGCTCAAGAGATCTGCCTGACTCTCCCTTTCAGAGAGCTAGGATTACAGGTGTGAGCTATCACACCTGGCCTAATCATATCTTTTATGTTAAATTTTTCTCTGAACTCTGTATTATAATGGATTATAAGCAGACTTGAATCTTTCTAAACCACAAAAAGACTAGCTGGCTGGGCACAGTGGAACTCCGTCTCTTTATTTTAAAAAAAAAGAGTCTGGGTGCAGTGGCTTATGCCTGTAATCCCAAAACTCTGAGAGGCCAAGATGAGTGGATTACCTGAGTTGAAGAGTTCAAGACCAGCCTGAGCAAGAGCCAGACCCCATCTCTATAATTAGCCTGGCATTGTGACAGGTGCCTATAGTCCCAGCTACTTGGGAGGCTGAGGAAAGGGGATCACTTGAGCCCAAGAGTTTGAGGTTGCTGTGAACTATAACACCATGGCACCCTACCAAGGGCAACAATGTGAGACTTTGTCTCAGGAAAAAAAAAAAAAAGACACTAACAGTGACATTATGAAGTAAACCAGACCTTAGAATGAGATCTTATTTTAATAGTTCAAAATTGTTAACAACTTAAATGCCCATCAATGTGAATGCATCAACGAATATTGGTACATTCAATAGAAATAAAAAAAGAAAATAAGAAACAGACTATTGGAATATACAACACAAATGAACCTCAAAATCATAATACTGAGAGAAAGAAGATAGATGAAGAAAAGAACACTTACTGTATGATTTCAGTTATATGAATAAAATTCTAGAGTAGAGAAGTCTAATCAATATATACAGGAACCTGTTGGTGGTTGCCTAGAGATGGGTGTGGAAGAAGTGACAGATTGATTACCTAGAGGTGTAAGAAACCTTTTGGGGAGTGATGGGGCCATTCATTATCTTGATTGTAGTGATGATTTCATAGATACATGATTAAGTTAAAGCTGATAAAAAGTGTATATTTTAAATATGTGCAATTTATTATACTTGGACGCAATAAAGTTGATAGGGAAAAACCTTATTGTCCAAATCTGTTTCATAGCTCCTTTTACACAAATATGAAAAAGCATTAGCAAGTATATTATTTTCTTATTAAATCAGCGACAGTGATCCTAGGAATTTCAGTTACCAAACAAGAGAAGTAATGAAAATATCTTCTGGCTTATATCTTTAAAAGTGTTTAATTTGTTTGGAAATAATGCTGTCTTCACTGCTTACTAAAAAAAGGTATCAAAGCTTAGAAGAATGGGTCACTCTAGAAATAACATAAGCCAGTTAAATACAGTTTAGTGATTTCAATATTCTTATAAATGTTATGAAATGGATGCTGTCATTAATTATGATTTAAATGGATATGTTGGAAAAAGCTTTTCCTTTGGAACTTCTTGGCAGTCTAACAAATATACAACCTATTGAATATCTAGCATGCAAACTCACTCAAAAGACAAAATTGTCCTCAAAGTGTCCAAAAGTAATACATGGCATTCTTCTCTGAACTCTAAGGTCAATTTACAGTCTGTCTACTGTAGTTTCTGGAGGGGAATGACTGGCCGATAAGACATTTAAACATTTGCTGGGTATATTTCAGGGTGCCAGGTCAGACTTTGATGAAAAATATATTGTTAGTTCTCAGTACTAAAATGATCTACTCTAGTACTTTGCAAAGTTGAGAAATGGATGGGGGAGAAAACACCAATGTTACCCACCCACTACAAAACAAATTAAAAAAATTTTTTTAATGGGAACAAATGTAAAACTTTGCTACTTTTCTTGTAATCTTTATTCAACTCTAAAATGAAAACTTACAAATTAAATGCACACAAAACTACAAAATCAGAAACATTTAAAATTAACTTGATAGATCATGTTTTGCTGAAATTACTATAAATGGTCTTTCACAGTGAATATGGTATGGACAGCTACAATGTAGGTGTCATTTCAAACAGGTTGTCTAACTTCCCAGTTCCTCAGTTTCCTTGTCAACAAAGTGTAGATTACCATATTTATTATAACAGCTAACACACAAGTGTTTCCAATGCTTTAACTACATAATTCATTTCATCACAACAATGTTGTGAGGTGGGTACTATTATTGTTCCTACTTTTCATGGAGAGAACCTGAAGCTCAGGAAAAGTAATTTGCATAAGGCCTTGTTGCCAGTAGGATTCCAGTTGAAGTAGGATTCAAGCTAGACCTCCATGGTTAACCACCATCCTTGTACTTGTACTAATATAGCTCAAAAATAATTCCTAGCTCATCAAGCTTAAATGCATTAATATATGTAAATTACTTAGAATTACACATGGCTCACAATAACAGCCAATAGATGTTGAATATTGTTTTTCGTATCTCCTGTAACTTTTCTTTGAGAATGCGGTGATGTCCCACAGATTTCCACTCTACCAGAAAGCATCACATACACATATGTGGTGTCCCCGCAGTGCTTTTCTCATTGGTCTAGGCCAATTAAAGTGGTGAAAGATAGCATCTGTACATTCAAGCAATTTGATACAAGATGTGGCCCCAGAAATATCATAGCACTAACTAGAATAAAAGCACATTAATTATATTTTATATAATCTTCAGAATAAAAACTGGTAGACACCTCAGAATACATCCAAGGATGCTCCTCTCCCCTTTCCAAGACCCAATTATAAAACTGCCTATTGGTTTTCGCTTTTAAGACAATATGTGATAACTCTGACCTGTTTAAAATCAGAATTTTTGTCCCTGATGATTGTAACTCCATCTTTTGTCTCCTTTTTGCTCACCACAGTACCTGGCACATGGCTGGGACTCACATGTTTGGTGAATTGAATCCTGGAGCCACCAAAGACAGGGAGAAATTACCCAGACACAGGTAGAACAGAAAGACTGCAAAGCCATATAGATCAGCAAGAATCATGCAACACAAACAATAAAAACACCAACCCCACTCCCCTCAAATCCAAGCAAAGAACACTTATCATTGATAAATATGGGTGTGATTGACTTAGAGAGGTTAAGCTTAGATGGGGTGGGCTCAGCTTATTAGCAATTGTTGAGTTCAAACCATTTTTTTTCTCTTTTATATTTACAATTTCCTTGCCATTATGAATAAATAAGCCTTATTCTCTGGGGTTCCATATTTGAGACTGGCTAAACTTAAGAGAAGATTGGAAACTGGGACTGACTGCAATGACTGGCCTCTCCGCCATTCGAGGGCAGACGTGGCTTTCTTCTTCTTGAGTTAACAACCACACGGATTACGCCCGCAGTCCCACGCATCCCTCATCCCTGAGCCGCCGCGGTGCAGAAGTACGGAGTCAGATCGATGTCAGGCGGGGTAACCGGACTCGTCAGGGAACTGCTCTGGGACGTCCACTCGAGGACTGCGGGGAAAATATGGCTCCTGGTTCGTCCCCGTGGATCCCTCCCTGTGACCCAGGCAGCGGAAGTGGGGCTCGAGATGGGAGAGTGGAAGAGAAAGTGCGAAGAAGCGCAATTAGAACACAGCTGCGCTGCAACGTGGGACGACGGGTGGGTGTGGACGCCCGGCCAATTTCCTAGTCTCTCTGCGGGTTCCTGAGGCTGGAGGGATCCTGGATGCCGCAGCCTCGCATGCGGCCAATTATAGACCCAGTGCTGTGCCCTTATAAAGAATCTCTTTCAGTACGAGCTGCTTCCACTGCCAGGCAGGGGCGGGGACCGGCAAGGGATCCAGATCACTGGGCCTCCGGAAGTCAAAACAGGCCTGCAGATAACCGCTTAAGACCCTGAAACCACCAGACCATAGACGCCAAGACAGTGGTCAGAATCCCCTGAGGAGTTGTGAAGAATGCACACCCTGGGGCCACTTGGTAAAATCTATGGTGGGGTGTGAAGATCTGTACCTTTCCAAAAGCTGCTTTAAAAAGGACAAGCCTCAGGAACTACCTGTTTCGACCCAGTAGGGCTTCTCCCTCTCCACCCCTCTGGCCCCACAATCAGTCCCAGATCAGAGGAGAAATGCCTTTTTCTTGTCCGAGGCTGCCAACCTCGTAGAACCGCAGCCAAAGATCACCCAGCCAAGGGCGACCCCCAGGCTCCACCACGCCCCCCGGTCTTGCCAGCGGCGCCCTGGGTCCCAGCCCAGCGCCTTTACCTTTCCCGATGACTTCCAGCAGCTCCTTTTCCTCCTGGGTCAACTCGCCTTTCTTTATGTGAACCATTGCTTTCGCCAGCTTGAAGGTTATTCTGTTTCTATAGGAGTATTAAAAAGAAACGATGTATCTGTGTTAGGAACCTCAGCCGCAGTAAGGCAACTTGAGACCAAGACACTGAGCAGCCAAACGCAGAAGAACCAAGCCTTTCTCCACCCTAGCTTGCTGGCTGCGAGCGGGCGAGCTCCAGCACGCGGGGCCGGCAGTCTCCACAGGCCCAGCTGCAGTCACCTCCCCTCGCCTGTCATTGGCGCTGCCGGGAGGAGGAGCTGCGGGAGGCGGCAGCGGGAGACTCCTATTGGAGCAGCTTGGGAGGGAAAAACCAAACAGAGAAAATCAGAGGGGGAATTAAATTCCTAATACATGTTCCCAGCCTCTATCCTGCCAGGTTTAAATATTTGGGGACATGAAATATTTGAAATTTTCTATTTTTTCAGTTCTGTACTTGGTAATGGCTTCTAGGGGACAGCAGAGGCCACCGGATCTCGTTACACCCCCCACCATGTCCCGGCCAGTGGCGCGGTCCGTCCTGGGGGCGGGCTGGGGGCGGGGCGGGGCGGGAGGCGGGGCTGCTCCGGGTTCCGTGTGTCTGTGTCAATGTGTCTGTCCTTCACTCCTCCATTGTCTGCCGCCGCTGCTGCCGCTGCTGCTACTGCCGCTGCACGAATCGCCGCAGCCCCCAGCCTTGCGCGTCGTCGCAACCTCCTCTGACAGGTGAGAAGCAGCCCAGGTGGGGACTGGAGTGCCGGAAGGGTTGCCGGAGCCGCGACCGCCGCCCAGCCGGGGGCTTCTCCTGGGGCCAGAGCTGGCGGGGCGGAGGAAGCATGTGCCTCTTGGGGCTCCTTCCTGCCCTTGGTCGGAGAAGCCCCCGTCCTACTTTATTATCACCGCATGTACAGCGCACCGGTTCCCCGAGAGGAAGACCTCCGGCTCGCCACGTTTGGTCGCCCCCAGGAGACCCGGGGACCGCGCGCGGGCGGGGGTCAACCACGCGGTGGGAAGTGGCGGGTACACATGGTCTTGTGCGTGGCACCGCCACATGCGGCTCCCAGGGAGGCCGGGACCGGGGCTCTGGGCTGGGGTAGGGAAGAGAACCCCCATTACGAGCGAGGTGAGCGCAGGAGAATAGATTCGGGGGAAGGTAGTTTTCTTTGGGGAAGCCTCCCTTCGCTGCTACTTGTCATTTCTTCTTTGGCCTCTGTGAAAGCTGTAGAAGAAAACCGGACCTAATCGCCCTATGGTGCCTGTTAAGGATGTTTGGAAACAATTTACACTTGCACTAATACTTCATCTATTAGAGACTGCCTGGAGGGAGGGAGACGGGAGGGCCTCTTGGCTCGGCCAGAGTCTAAGTCTCTTTGTAACTCAAATCTTGAGATTTGTGGAAATAGGAGTGAGTGGAGAAGGCGGAGATTAAATTGGTGTTGCTGTCTGTATATATAGCCTTAGATTAGCTTCTTAATCCAAGCTTCATTCAACTGTAATATGTAGCATGGAGCTCTGCCCATGGGTGGTCGGGGTAGGGGGTAGATAGAAGTGGGTAACCTCCTGTGGCTCAGAAACAGGACTTGCTTGCTAAAATACAAAATCAGTCATTTCTCCAGGTTGTATATCTATAACATTTACAGCATCCGTGAAAGTTTCTTTAGATATTAACGTTTACGTTTTACTGGTGTTTCTCTACAGACTAGTATTGATGTTTCTTTCAAGATCTGTATATGTCAAAGGGAAATAGTTGGATAATTGTGTAGATGGTTTTGTAAAGCATCCCCTGAACCTTTCTTTCTTCCCACATTGCAGTATAAAACACGAAATGGATTTTCCTCTGGCCATACGCCTTCATTTTGCTGGATGCATTCACTAACACTTCTGAAATCCTGCAAAATATGTTTATCATTATTTCCTGCCTTTAGCTAAAATCTCTGAAACTCCAGCTGTCTGCCCCCCACTCCAACCCCTCAAGGCCTCAACATGAGAGGCTGGCACAGATATGAGCCAGAATATCTTATATGAAAAGAGTTTGAAATTATTTATCTCCATGTACAATAAAGAAACATTTGTTTGATGATGCTTTAATAATGATGTGGCCATTCAAACAAGTAGCAAGGCTTTTGAGAGTGACCAATTCTTTGTAATGCTGTTACTGTCACAGAATTGATTTATAAGTAGTACTAGGCAGAAGAAACCTATGAACCCAAGAAAATGATTAAGGAGTAATCTCCAGAAACATGTGATTTAGCATCTTACGAACAGATGCATAGACAGAATTGGGTACTTCATTGCTAGTATTTCCATCTCTTGTGCCAAATCTGGGCCACGGTTACTTGAAGGTCACACCTGTTTGTCTGACCGAGGTTGTCAGTTCCTTGAGGATAGCAATATATTATATATATTCTTGCTGTTTTATGACACCTAGTTGGTACTTACTCCTCTGTGAATACATGACTTTAGTAAATTTTAGAGGCAATGCATGTAAAGATAAAGAAAAATCAACATTTACCTAGAAATATAGGTAAATAAAATATTCAGGTTAAATTTCTAGGAACACACGTTTCTAGAACAGATAGTGTTCATCAGATGGATTACATTAATTACTTTTGTGCAGTGTAAATATTTAACGTAGGAATAAGATTAGCTGATGAGCATATTAAAATGTATTCACATCAAAGACATTTTATTGATAATAAAATAGCATCTACATTTTGAGTATTTGCTCTGTGCTACATATTCTACCAGATACTTTGGGTTGCGTTATTTTAATTATTGTTGTAACAACCCAGAAATTAGCCAATATTATCCCCATTTCTGCAAATAAGCGAACAGAAACTAAGGGAAGTTAATTAATTTGCCCACAACCCCACAGTTGGGAAGTGTCATAGCCAGAATGAGAACTTAAGATTAGTTGATCTGTGTCTAACACTTTTTCTTTTCCCTATTGTCTGCCTGTATACTGGGCAGTAAAAGGGGAATCATATATTTTGACTAGCTAATAGTTAATGCATCCATGTTCAACATGTACAAAGTCTCCCACCCCTTTCCCCAGTCTCTTCTCCAGGCCCTGTAACTGATGATTTTTTCATATCCTTCCTAAGATCTTATACCTTCCGTGTATATTTCCACTACTTTTAATAGAAATGGGAGCATTCTAAAATGCTGTTGTGTAGTGTGATGCTCTTTTCTGTTTCTTTACCTTTTTAAAAAATAATGGTTTCTGAAATGTCTGAGATATGTGTCCTCTCATCTCTTTTTCCACTCCTACCACCCTTGATCCATTGCAGTGAATTCTTGGGTATGCTGCTTCCCTCTCATACCTCTTTCCATCCAGCGAATTTAAGGAACTCTCAGTTCAATGAACATCGAGCCCCCATCATCCTGGGGTTCTGCACTGGCCACAGAACAGAGGTCTAGTTTGGGCTTAGAAGGCTCCAATCCATCTTGTGGTCTCCAGAGGCATTTCCAGGCAGCCAGATCCTCCCACTCACTGGGCTCACAGGTCACCCTCTGCTGTTCCTTAACCTTCCTGTTCCTTAACTTTCCACTGCTTAGTTCCTGCTCTTCTTTTCCTGGAATGACTTTCCTTGCCTCTTCCCTGAGCTCCTCCCCAGATCTGATGAACTGCTCCACTTCCCAGAAACTTTAAATAAAACCCCGTTTCTTTATCACTTCTCCCACCCTACCTGGTGAAGGGAATATAGACACTAGTCAACACAGGCTCATAAGTAAAGTCTTTATTGATAGACAACAAGGCTGCTGGTACCAATTTTGTCATCCTTTCGTTCTTTCTTATCTTATGGATCTTAGCCATTCCTCTCTTACTTCCCTCTAAGTTGACATCTTTGCTTCATTGGGAACTCCATGAAAATGCCTAAAACAAACATTTTTCTCATCACATTCTGTTATAATTATTATTATTCATAATCTGGCCCTTTTCATTCTAGGCTATTAATTAACTAGGTCAAATTTATCTTTGTTTCTCCAGATCTAACCCTGTGTCTTGCACCTAGTGTGTGCTCAGTACGTGCTGAGTTGAATTCAGTTTGATCTCTAAGTTATTTTTGGGTGGATTTGTTTTCCTACTTGACTAATCCTTCCTGGCAGTGTGAGGTGATGTGGCACTAAACGCACATAACCATAAACAGGGGCAGAAAGCCATTAAATGTGTTGCATCTCAAGATTCTTAACATTCTCATGATGCTATTGGCTAAGAAAAAAATAGTTCATATGCCCATGTTACACTCCTAATTTCCCCATTAAAGCCCATGTTCTCCAGCTCTCTGCATTAAGATAATGTTATTTCCTTTTATGTTGCAAGGGAATAGTTTATTTTTGAGTATTCTGTCTTTCAGGACTGTTTTCCTTGATATTTGACTGCTTTTCTTAGTTTGATTATGTTCCTTCATTGACTGGATATTTGATGATATTAAGGAAGTTCAATTTTTTTAGGTTTGAAATGATAGTATGGGTATATTTTCACAAGATCCTTATCTTTTAGAGATAAGTACTGAATGATTTAAGGAGAGAATGATAGGACGTGTGAGATTTGCTTTAATATAATTCTTTGACAGGGGAACAGGGACCGAGTGAGAATATAAATGAGATAAAATGACTATTGTTAATGGTTGAAGTTCAGTGATGAGTACACTGGCTTGATTATACTGTTCTTCTCTCTACTTTTGGATATGTTTGAAATTTTTCATATTGAAGTATTTAAAAGGCAAGTTTGGAAGTATTACAGCCTCTAAGAAATTGTTGTCTTGGTTTTTTTTTTTAAACACAACATAAGAAAGTAATATGCATACAAATGTTCTTTTCACTATCCTTGGAATTTAGCTTATGCAATTATTCATTTAAGTGTTAAAATAGTTACATCTAAATCTGCAAGGGACTGTCTCGTGAACAATGCATTTCCATAAACACTTCATATCACATTTTAATTTCTCCACAAAACTAAAAGGTAGGTGGCATTACTCAGAGCTTGTGGCACAGACTTATGAATATCTTACTGGCAGTTAATCTTCTTCTCTGGAAACTGACAAAGTAATTTGCAGACAAATCTAAAGAACGGGTACAAATATATTTAGCTTAAACTGAGAAAATCAAGATGTGAATGGAGACACTGATTTTCTGCTGTGTCTCATAAACCGACTCAGAAGACATTCCCAAAAAAGAAGAGCACCAAAGCTGTTGTGAGCCATTGTGAGGCCAAATCTACTGACAGAGAGAAATCAGAGTCAGACTCAGCCATAGGGTGTGCCTGCTAGGCTTTTACTCAGGCTTGACCTCACCGAATGCTTCTTTGGACACCTACTTTCTGAGTAGGCTAATTTCGTAACTTATTTTTCTTGATTTTTTAAAATCTCTTTTATTAGACTTTAGATATGTTAAATATCATTTATAATGTGTCAAACAAGTCCTAGAATTTGTTTGAGGGGTTTTTAAAGACTGTCTAATTAACATAAAGTCTACCCACAGTAGCAGGTCGTATGCAAAAATGCTTTTCAGTCCTAGACACTCTGAGGTCTGTTCTGAGGCCATGGATCTCTTTAGCAAGTATCTTTCGGTCACTTAGGTGCCAAGTGGAATGATTTGGCATGGATTGAGTGAAGAGTGCCAAAAATGTTTAGATAGTCATATTTGTGAACGATCTGTTTTGAAAATAAAGGTTTAGGTAATTCATTAAATAAACCATTCTTTGTCAGATGCCAAAGAGTCAAAGTGTTCATTATTTATTCTTTCTTGACTTTTAGCATTAGGTATTTCTTTTATTTTTTTTTGTGAGTGTATATCAAAAAAAGAAAGAAAAGTATAATGATAATATATATAAGAAAGAATAAAGCTCAATGTCAATACTAAAGGTAGTATAATCTTTGACCTTTTATTTATCTTCATTCTGGAAATAGTAATATTATAATAGAAAGACAATAATAACAAATTTGTGTGAGGTGTGGAATTATATTTTTACTTTTCCTATCTCAATTTACTTTTATGCTAGATGAGGACTATAAAAAATATGATTGTTAGATGTACTGTTATTTTTGAGGACTTCAAAATAAATCTCAAGAAAAGTCCTCAGGCAGACATGAGTGATGAGAAGGGACAGAGCATGTAACAGTGCAGAGAATGTATCATGAGCTGTCACTGGCGCAGGGGTCCTCAAACTATGGCCCACGGGCCGCATGCGTTGGTGTGACTTGTATTTGTTCCCGTTTTGTTTTTGACTTCAAAATAAGGTATGTGTAGTGTGCATAGGGATTTGTTTATAGTTTTTTTTTTTAAACTATAGTCCGGCCCTCCAACGGTCTGAGGGACAATGAATTGGTCCCGTTTAAAAAGTTTGAGGACGCCTAGTCATTGGGTGTATAGTTTTATGATATTCTGTTGTCATCTTTTCCTTTTTGTAGTCACACAGAGGAGTTTAATGCTTTGCAGACTAACCTGGATCGCTTCCTGGATTTATCATCATTTCTAAGGAAAAAAAAAAAAAAGGCAGAGGTTAACATAGGCTTTTCTCAGTGTGCAAGATAATAGAATATGGTTATGATAAACAGGAAGGAGAGCCCCACGTTGATGGTACAGAGGAAACTGTTAGCTAGAGGAAAAGGATGCAGTGCGGGCATTTGGGAGTGTGAAGATCGTGTTTTTGTGAGAGATGAACCTCTGGGGGAAACAATTTCAAAACCTGGATCCTCTAATGATAGAGGTCATTGTGCCATAAATTTTTTAATATTTGAATGTCCCTGAGCAGTGGAATTTGTGTTAAATTCTCTCTCTAAAGGTAATTTTTTTCTTTTCTGAGAACTCTAGGGAGAACTGTTTGGCATTTCAGAGGTAACATACGCTAACTCAATTTATCCAAATGCTGAACTTGACTTTCAATTAATATTTATGCTCTACTTTATCTAATTCTAAACTCTAAAATCTATGAGGCAAATAATGAAAAAGCTGCCTTTGAGAATCAGATAAATAACTTTCTGAGATATTCCAAGAGCTTTGGGTGACTCCCTGAAAAGTGCACTAAGTAGACAGGGGATCAGGTCCTGGCCCTGACTCTTCCTTAGGTGTAAGCTCCAGCTGAGCAAGGATCTTTGATCTCCCCAGGGTCACCAGTGCTGAAATGGAATGCATGACCTCAGCCAAGTGGTTTGACATGTCCGAACCACATGTGTGGGTTAGCGGAGGGCCTGGGTTAGATGCATAGTATTCAGTCTGTTCCATTCCTTGTGGATGTCCATTATAAGTTAGTAAGTAAAGAAACACATTTCACCATCAAAACACGGTGACTTTCTTTATCTTGGAAGTGATCCCTGTTTGCCTGTTTAAAATAATGCTTGAAAGAGTGTCTAAAATAAAAGGCGAAGTATTAAAAAAAAAAGAAAAGAAAAGAAACACATTTCACTATTAAAACAATAAAAACACAACAATCAAATGCATCATGTGATGTATTTTAACATACTGGACATTACCAATGTTTGTACTGCCAGATTTTGCAATGCTGGAAACAAGCTCCATCATGTAATAAGTGAGCACCATGAAACTTGGCTAATTTGGTCCCTGTTGCATCTCTATTGACTACTATAAGGCCTGGTAGTATTTGGTAAACAAATAAATGAATGATTCTCTACATTCATATATATATATATATATATTTTTTTTTTTTTTTTTTTTTTTTTTAGACAGAGCCACAAGCTGTCACCCTGGGTAGAGTGCCGTGGCATTACAGCTCACAGCAACCTCCAATTCCTGGGCTCAAGCAAGTCTCCTGCCTCTGCCTCCCAAGTAGCTGGGACTATAGGCGCCGGCCACAACGCCCGGCCATTTTTTGGTTGCAGCCGTCATTGTTGTTTGGTGGGCCCGGGCTGGATTCAAACCCGCCAGCTCAGGTGTACTTGGCTGGCACCTTAGCCCGTTGAGCCACGGGTGCTAAGCCTACATTTATATATATTTTTTAAAAGTGTAATTGAATGTGTAGCTCTGTACTGGTTTTGATTTTTATTTTTTCAGACAGAATCTCACTCTGTCTCCCAGGCTAGAGTGCTGTGGCATCAGCCTAGGTCACAGCAACCTCAAACTCTTGGGCTAAGGTGATCCTCTTGCCTCTTGAGTAACTGGGACAATAGACACCTGCCATAACACCCAGCTAAACGTTTTTATTTTTAGTAGAGGCGGGCTCTGCTCTTGCCCAGGCTGGTCTTGAACTCTTGAGCTCAAGTGATCCTGCTACCTTGACCTCCCAGAGTCCTGGTTCTGGGAATGTGCAACCACACCCCACCTACTGGTTCTTTTTTTATTACTCCTACTTTAAGTTTGCATGGTCTATTAGTATAAAATTGTGTCAAGAAGTACCATTCCATATCGTCAGTGTACTGTGCCCCATTAAGCCCTAATCTAGGCTTTCTATCCAATCTGTGCTCTTATTGGCATGTGTGTGGAAAGTAACTTTGTGTGTGCGTGTGCCCATGAAGCCTTCCAATAAAGCTTCTTCACCTGCTAGACAGGCTGGGGCAGATCCCTTTCTGGGAGGATGAGAGCAGAGGTTTCTTGGTCGAGAGAACTAATAAGTAAGCAAATGTTTGGACTGATGCCCACCACCACCTTTGAGCTTCCCAAAGGTCCATTACTATGTTTTTTAAGCAATTGCTCCAAAGCAAAACTCTCCCAGTGGTTACTAGTATAGGGCATTCTAGTTCTCGTTTTTTTCCTTTTCTTGATTGAAATCTTCTAAAGAGAGGAACACACTTCAGTGTCCCTTACTGTAATAACTTATACTCTGACTTCTGAACTAATGGTTCAAACACATCAGTTTTGCATCCGTCAGACCTCATTAAACTGATGTGCTCTCTGGAATGTAAAACTCTACTCCTTGCTGATTTTCATCTCCTGGTTTTCCTCATTTTGGTTAGGGAAGCGGCTGTTGTATACACGATCCTTAAGCTGCATAGCTCCAAGTACAAAGTAAATCTCATATCAAAATCATCTTTCTTCTTTACTGTGTAAGGCTCAACATCTATTTGACAATGAAAAAGCACTTTTGTGGAGGTAAGAGCATTAAAGATGAGACTTTTTACTAAATGTTACATTTGCCTTTCAATGTAGGTGAAAATCTCAAATGCATAGACACTTTCTAGAAGGTTGCATAAGATAGTATTAAAGTGTTTAAGTTATTCCATGGAGTAGGGCTAGGACATGATGCCATGAATGAAAGGTTAAGAAGCAGATGTGACTTTTTGCCATCAAAAGTCATGTATTTACAGTTTTGAAAATGCTTATTAAAATAAAAGAATATAGAGACCATCTCATTTTTTTTTTCTAAGCTTAATGCTCAAGAGCTTGAGACCAGCCTGAGCAAGAGCAAGACCCTGTCTCTACTAAAAATAGGAAAACTAGCCAGGCATTGTTGTGGGTGTCTGTAGTCCCAGCTACTCCGGAGGCTGAGGCAAGAGGATTGCTCAAGCCTAAGAGTTAGAGGTTGGTAATGATGCCATGGCACTCTACCCAGAGTGACAGGGTGAGACTCTGTCTCAAAAAAAATAAAAGTATTTCCTTTGAATGGCATATTTGAAAATCAGGCATGTTGACTTATAGTGCTGGTATTACTCAGATTGAGCACCTGCTTTTTTCTTTCTTTTCAGTGTTTTGTTACAAAAATATCATGCATAAAAAGAGTATATATGTTGGGGGATGTAATATGGTTGGACACACCAGCTAGCTTCAGAATGGGCAGCTACTTTTTTTAGCAGATTAAACTCTGAATAATCTCTGATTCTCTAAAATTAAATCTTCTATAAAACAATGAAATTTCTCATCTTCGAGAGTAATCAAAAGAATGTCCTGGAGACTCTGGGGAAAATTCTTTTAAAAGAGTTTCATAAATCTATTAATTAAAAAAAGTTTTGTTAAATGACAGTACTACGCATTTAGTTTATCATTTTCCTTTACTGAAGGAAGAAATTGCTTTGCTGGGTAATTTCTGGAATATGTGTTTTTAATCAACTAAGTTACTATCTGACATTTTGTACTTAAAATGTTGGTTAGATAGATGTATCTCAAATAATAAATGTAGAAAAATGATATTTTTAAATAGATTTTTAAAACTGACACATAATAATCATACATATTTAGGGCACAGTGTGGTGTCTTGATACATATATAGTATGATGATCAAATCAGTCATTAGCTTACTTATCACCTCAAACACTTGTTATTTCTTCATGGTGAGAACACTCAATCCAGCTCTTTTGAAGTGTGCAATACACTTTTCCTGACTGTAGCCACCCTGCTGTGTAGTAGAACACCATAACTTTTTTCTCTTTCATGACTAACTTTGTGCCTGTTGGTCACCTCTGCCCAGGTTTCATTCCTTCCTGTTCTCTGCAGCCTCTGGTAACCTCTGTTCTACTTCTATAAGATGGACTTTCTTTAGATACTACATGTGAGTGAGATAATGTGGTATTTGCCCTTCTGTGCTCAGCTTATTGCACTTACCATAATGTCCTCTAGGTTGAGTCATGTCACAGATGACGGGATTTCATTCTTTTTTACGGCTGAATAGTATTCCATAGTGTATATATGCCACAATTTGTTCATTCGTCCAACAATGGACACTTAGGTTGATTTCCTATCTTCACTATTGTGAATAGTGCTGCAATAAACATGGGATTGTGGATATATCATTCCCTATGCATATATTGTATATACTCAATAATGGGATTATCACATTATGTGGTAGTTCTAGTTTTTTTTTTTGGAGACTTATTCTTACTTTTCATCCTGGGGTTGAGTGCCATGATGTCATCACAGGTCACAGAACCTCAAACTCTTGGGTTTAAGTGATCCTCTTGCCTCAACTTTGTAAGTAGCTGGGACTACAGGTGCCTGCCATAACGCCCAGCTAATTTTTCTATTTTTAGTAGAAACAGGGTCTCACTCTTGCTCAGGCTGGTTTGGAACTCCTGAGCTCAAGGAATCCACCCACCTTGGCCTCCCAGAAGGCTAGGATTACAGATGTGAGGTACTACACCCAGCCAGTAGTTTTATTTTTAATTTTTTGAGGAACCTTCATACTATTGTCCATTATGACTGTGCTAATTTACATTTCCAGTAACAGTGTATAAGAGTTCCCCTTTCTCTACATCCTTGACAGCATTTGTTATTTTGTATTTTATGTTTTTGAGAATTGTCATTCTAACTGGGACGATGGAATTGCTTATTGTGGTTTTGGTTTGTATTTCAGTAATGGGTTATTTCATTAAAACTTTAAAAAACCTTTTTATGTTCAGGAATTACAGCTTTTCTTTTAGGTACTAGTTTTGAATTAGCAGGAGTTATATTTTTTTTATTAATAAAACTTCAACCTCACATCCTATTTTACACACATCTCATATCCTCACAACCTCAACCCATCCTATTTGGGGTTGTTTTACTGTTGACTTTGTTCTTTTCATCATGCTAGTCTTTAATAATATACAGTTTCATTTTTTATACTGCTGCATCTCTCCTCAATAAAAACTGTAATGTAGAAAAATAATACCATTAATAAAGGTAGGGCATGGTATGAAGAAGGGGTTCCGAGGGAGCTTATACCTGGAATACAAACATTTATGCAGCCCCTATTGGAAGATCAAACCCCCCTACACTGATACAGCGGTAAGGACATTTTTAAAAATAAATTCTTGCCAAGTGTGGTCGCTCATGCCTATACCTAAGATTCTGAGAGGCTGAGATGGGGGGATTGCTTAAGGTCAGGAGTTCAAGCCTGAAGTAAGAAGTAGACCCTGTTTCTACCAAAAATAGAAAAAAATTAGCCAGGTATGGTGGTATGTGCCTGTAGTCCCAGCTACTCAGGCGGCTGAGGCAAGAGGATTACTTGAGCCCAGGAGGTTACAATGAGCTATGGTCATGCCACTTTACTCTACTGGGGGTGACAGAGCAAGACTCTACCTCAAAAATAAATAAATAAAATTTATCGTTTTGTGATTTATGTGGAGATGATTTGAGGGGCTATAGGTGTCGTGTTGCTCATCAAGCACCTCTCAACATAACACACACACACACACACACACACACACTTGTCCATATAGATTTAGCGTGCGTTAATGATTTTTGCATTAATCAATTCTGGATTTGATGGTTGCAAATGGTGATTTTCTAATTCCATGTTTTCTTCTCTAGTAGATGGCATTGTACTGAAAGAAAATCTTTCTTTTCTCCCCAGTTACTTCCCTTTCCTTTCTGTAATGAAAAATGTGTTTCCTTTAAAAAGAGCATCAATTTATAAGCATAGACCTATGGGTTTTCACAGTGTGATATTGCTATCCGTAATTATGTTGGTGCTCAAATTGTTCAAGCCTAGACCAGTGGTATTGTCCTCAGGATGGCTTCTATGTTGTTTTGATCTGTTTTGGTTTTTTAAAAACGCTTTGTATTTTCTGACACAAGATGTCCCAGGGTCACGGTGTTTCCCTGCTCCAACCTTGGAATCAGCCATTTGTCCAAGGAAACTTGGATGATAGGGAATGATATTTAGAACTTGGTCCGTTCTTTTTTATGCATAAATATTATTGCTTGTAACTCTTGAAATTGGTTTGAACTTCAGTAGGTTAAAGTTTCTTTCACTTAAATATATATGATTTTTGATTATAAAAGTTATATGTGTGTATATCTATATTACAGAAAATATGTACAAGTATAGATAACAGAAATAGAATGTCCCCTTAAACCCACTACCCATATTGACCATTGTTGAGCGCTGGTGTATTTTCTATAGCTAAGATCACATCATGTCTGTAGAATTTGGCATTTTGTTGTGTCTGCATAGCGTATTGTTTTTATCCAAATCATAAAAATTAGACAATTGTATTTTCAGTCTTATCTTGCTTTTTAGAATTCCCCTTTCTTTGTTGCCTTTTTCCCCCATTACTGTAATTTCCTAACCTAAAGTATGAAAAGTTAGTCTACTAGTGATTGGTTTCCTCTTTTTCTGCCTCGCTTCTTAAAATCTGTGATCTTCCCTACTTTCTACCATGGCCCTAAATAACAGAGGATATAAAATTGTGGAAATAAGTATTAGTATCAAAGGCTATAGAAAATATTTATTTTGTATAGTCTAATTGTGCTTTTGAAAAATTTAATTTTATAAATTGTTTTTGGAGATAGGGTCTTTCACTCATGGCCTAGCTAAAGTACAGTGGCATCACCATAGTTCACTGTAACCTCAAGCTCCTGGGCTCGAGTAATCCTCTGGTCTTAGCTTCCTGCGTAGCTGGGACTATAGACTTGCACCACCCTGGACAGCTAATTTTTCTATTTTTTGTAGAGACAGAGGTCTTGCTATGTTAAGCAGGCAGGTCTCAAACTCTTGAATTCTTGGCCTCAAGTGATACTCCTTCCTTGGCCTCCCAACATTCTAGGCTTATAGGGATGAGCCACCATGCCCAGTCTGTATTTTTGAGGTATGGCAATCCATCTACTTGGTGATAAATTTGGTTTTCTAAAATTTGACATTGGCCATGAGAAGTGGCTCATATTTGTAATCCTAGTACTCTGGGAGGCTGAGGCGGGTGGATTGCTTGAGCTTAGGAGTTTGAGACCTGCTTGCAAGAGTAAAGACCTCATCTTTACTAAAAATAGCAAAACTAGTTAGGCATTGTAGTGGGTTCGGAAGGCTGTGTTAAATAGAGACCATAAATTGATGAGTACAGTGAAAGTATTTTGGGAGTTAATTTATACTTGAAACTTTTTAGAATTAAGTTGAAATAAAATAAGTGACATTATATAATTGTCTTAATTTGTTCCTATGACAAGGTTATAGATGGACATTTAAAATGTAATTTTTGGAATATTTACATTTGTTTAAAAGGAAACAGAAAACCAGCATTCACAACTTAGGTTGGCATACTAATAAGTTTATGGTGTTAAATAGTTTTGAAACATTAAGACAAAACTACATCATCGTGCCTATAATATTAATGATATAAGAATGAAGGGGACATGAGTATAAAAAATATGTTTGTAATAAAGAAAGGAATATTTGATTTTATTTAGAAACATTTTTTAACTAGATTATCTCCTATTTTAAATTTTAATTTTTTCAAATATTATAAATGCCAGAATGTACATAGAATTTGGAGATATAATAATTTAGCTTTTTTGTACAGGAAGGGTGATTTTGAGTACAAGAGCATGTTAGTTTCCAAAACCATTAAAAGGATATTAAACAAGCTAATGTTATTCTGGGCAACAAATTTTATAATGCTATTATAGGCATATATTTAGTTTATTGCTTTAGAGTGTTAATTGTTTAATCTCTTAGAGCCAATTTAATTATTTTTCTTTCTGTTGAGAGAATGATGCTACAATGTAATCAACCTAAAAGATCATATGATTTCTGTAAAGGATTTTATTAGGCCTCCTGCCCCACCCAGTTTTAGCTTTTGTGGAATGGAAAATAATGTATAATTGTGGGTAATTTTTAGTTTCTTTTCATGGTAAATGGTTTTACTCATTAAGAATATGGAATAAAAGATAATTTTTGAAACCTGAAACAAAATATAAAGTACTCCATCAGAACATTGCAGCAAAAAAATGGCTAAACTTAATATTGAGTTTTATTTTTTAAAGTGTGGTACTTTTTTTCTTTTCTTCCTACTCTAAGCACACAACTTTGAACTTTTAAAAATGTTAATTTGAAAGTTTCTATTTAGATCTAGTGCTACCTTTTCATCAATGTAAGTGTTTTGATCTATAAGGATCACTTTAAAACTGCATTGCCCAGCATGTAGCCATTAGCAGCACTGGCTATTTAAGTTGAAATTTTAATTAATAAAAATTTAGTTTCTTAGTCACACAAGCCACATTTCTAGGGCTCGGTACAATATTGAGAATATTTAGAATTCTAGGGCTCAGATAGAATATTTCCATCATCACAGTCCTATTGGATGCAAGTGCTAGGATAGGAGTTTACCAGCTACGTAACCTGAGAGCTCATTCTGGCCCACCACTTGTATTGTTAATAAAGTTTTATTGAAATCTAGCCATGACCATTTACTTAGTATTGTCCATGGCTGCTTTCAGACTATAATAGGAGAATTAGGTAGTTTCAACAGAAACCTTAAAGCTCACAAAGATTAAAATATTTTCCTTTTTTATTTTTGCAGAAGAATCTGACCTCTACTTTAGAGCATATATGTTCATAAAGTTATGATTGTTGGAACAGTAGAGCTATTATATGCACAGCATATACTAATAGTACAGCGTGTTCTAAAAGGCAGGTTATCTTAGTTCAAAGATGGGCCAAACCGGAGTATCAGTCAAAAATAGAGTGTAAGACCAAACCTGGAATTACTAGGCAAGAACAGTCATTCTCCTGTAGGGACAATTAGAAGTAAGTCCTCTGGTAGATCAGTCCATTTCCCATAGTGAGAGAGAACTAAAGAAAGAAAAATATTGGCTAAGACTAACAGTCAACATACAAAGGGTCAATCCATTTAAGATAGGAGGGACAATGGGAAGGCTTAGGGCCCAGGTGCCAGGAGATCCATCCATGCTGAGGGCCTGTGGTTGCACCAGGGCCCGGAGTCTGGTTGGGAGTTAGGGGATGAAATCTGCAAAGAGAACAGTAGAAGGTTAGTAAAGTGAGGTAGGGTGAAATTTAACTAACATTTTAGACAGAAAAACTTTTCAATTTAAGCTTTCAATTTGGACTTTTTAAATAGGAATTTATTGAAAAGTGTTCAAATCATTATCAGAGCACCAACCTTCTAAATTTTGATTGATGGGATCATTTTAGTATTTTATAATCCTCTTTTGTCTTGTGAAGTGTCCCAAGTAATGTTGTCTCTTAGTGACATGTGAAATAACTTAGATCCGTTCTGTTACCATTTCATCTTGGAACTGTTCCATTTTGGTGGGACATGTGCTCATTGTCTGTGTTTGGCTTATAGTTTTTAACTTTTTTTAGCTTACGCATTTTTCATTAGTTGATTTTAAGTTGGAAAGTATAGTACAATGCACTAAAAGTTAGCTTTTGACAGTGGCCTGATAGAACTGCCTTTGCTACTCTTTGTTATTTTCTCAAGTTGAATAGGAGGGACACTCATTGTTTCTCATCCCAAATGCCCTTGCTTATCTTAGGCCAGGGCTTTTATAAGAGCTCTCAGAGTACCTTATAAAGGCTGACCCTCACTGCAGCAGATTATAGTGTAGCGTGAAGAGCTAAATTTAGAGGAAAGTCAAGCCTCTGCCCCAAATAGTAACAGCTAAAGGATAGATACTCTCTGTAAGCAGATTATCTTCATTTAGTCTTCACTACCAGTAGGTGAGTTTTTTCTTTGTTCTTGTTTATTTCATTTCTTGGTATTATTTATATCAAAATCTTGGAGTACACTTTTGTCTTTTCATGTTGTTATGCTATTTTCCACGTGGAATATGTGGAGAGTGTGAAAAATAAGAATACATAATGGGGCTGTGAAAGAAACTTTTGTGCTTAGAAGCAAAATAAGTATAATAGCTAAAGGTTTTGAAAATATGCTACATTTGGTGATAATTCTTAATAAATACAAAAAATAGAAACAAGGTGCAAAGACAGATAATTAGGGAATTCGAAGAATTTATATTCTAAACCCCCAAATAAAACTTTTAGAGGAGCTTATACTTTACAGTTTTTTAAATTTACAAAATGAAAACATCTTTAGCCTCATCTGCTAGGGAGGCTGACGCTGGAGGATCACTTGAGCCCAGGAGTTGAAGGATGGCCTGCACAACATAATGAGACCCTAAAAAAAGAGCAAAGAAAAATAAATAAATAAGTAAATAAAGACATCTTTGGCAGAGAGTGACTCTTTGCTTACATGTTCACCTGCTAAAGAAGTTGCAGGCGAGCTGAGCTCTATTTTTGTTACTGCATTACAGTATAGGAGCTAAACTCTTGACAGATTTTTTTTTTCCTAATATAGGACTACATTTTGTGTGATATTGATTGTTTGAGGGTGGTAGGGAGACAATGAGGGAAACACATCCATATATCATCTTCACTTTGGCACCAATGAAGTATTTGCTGATCCTGATGAGTGCTAAAAAAATGCCAACAGAGAGCGTCCTGAATAAAAGTTTTGCAGTAAATAAAAATAATGTGTTAAACGTTCTATTTCCACCATCCACCAAATGAAGTGGGATTTCGTTGGTTAAGTTTACAGCATTTGCTAACTATTTCAGTTTGTGGCTACAGCACAATACACATAGAGCAAACAATTACTTTCTCTACCCTCCTTCTAGTCTGAAAGTCTATTGTTTCAGCTATCACATTGTATTGCAAATGTTTGGATTTTATCCCTCCCACTGGGTTCCTTGAGGGCACAGATTCTGACTTAATGACCTTTGTATCTCAAACCATGATGTATTAAGTTCAGTTTACTTTATAGGATTGATAAAAAATGCCATCTACTCAAACCATGTAATAAATTACTTTGTGTGCTTATTTATTTTTAATTATTTTCACTTTTAAAACAATCACCAATTTGAAGTTTTCAATGATAAGCAGATTTTTTTTTAATGTTAAGCTACATGTTTCTCTTCTTTATACAGTAGGAAGAAAGATTTGATACATAAATTAAAACCTGTAGAAAGTAATTAAATAAGGTACTTGAATACTGTATTGATTGTTTGATGGTGTAAGTAATTGATGAAATCTAGACATTTTCAGATTGATTTCTAAAAGCTTTGGCAGGTGATAAGTCTTTTAAAAAATGCATGTTATTTGAATGTTTGACCTTCATAATCTAAACAATGTCCACATTTTCAGTTTATAATATTTATGCCTACAAGCTTATTTGCAATTGTTAAGAAGTCTTGTGGAGTAGGTTTTACAATTTTTTAAAAAGATATTTTATTATATATCTCCTTGTATATTAAATATAGTAGAAGAATATAAAGTGCCCCAATCCCCATCCACTGAGGCAAAAAAAAATTTAAAAACTTGTTAACAGTTTCTTGTATCCCTCTTGAATTTTTCTTGCATAGAAAATCATACGTGCATGGCCTTTTAAACCAAATACTTAACATTCTTTCATTCAACTTGCTTGGAGGATGCCTTGAAGCTCTTCCCTGTCAGTGCAGCAGCTTATTTGACAAATATTTACTAAACGCTCATACTTTGCTCACTGTTGAGGTGCTAATGATACAACACCGAGTAAAACCTAAGAGGTCCCTGTCCTTCTGGAGGTCATAACTTCATGGGGGAAATAGGCCACACCCAGATAATAATAAAATGTTAGGTACTGCTAAACCCTCTGAAGAAAAATCGACTAGGTAGGGAGAGAGGGTGACAAGGGCCGACTTTATGAGGATGGTCAGGGAAGGCCTCTCTGAAAAGGAGGCGTTTGAATGAAGGCAGGAAGTCAGCCATGTGACAGCTAGGAGGTTCCTTCCCAAAAGAGACACAGGGTACCAAGCCTCAAAAATGGGACTTTGCCTAGCCCTTGGAAGACAGACAAAGAGAGCAGTGTGTCTGGATCTCTGGAACTCAGTGATGGGAAGAGGTGTGTGTTGAATATACATAGGTAATCAGAGCGATGGTGAGGGCCAGCAAGGTAACGTGCTTAGATATAATTCATTCTGTCACAAGCCTTGAAGTATTTATTCCATTTGGCGGCTAACTTGTACAGATTCATATTCAGGGACATTTCATGTCATTTTTCATAAACCCAATAATGTTGCAACTCAGTCCTACTCCACACACCCATAAGCAAGTGTATTTGTGTTCTTGTTTGGGTCTAACTGCAGGATAAATTCTCTTACTAGACCAAGATTTTATAAATATTTCCAGATCCTTAACAAATGCTTTCCAGAGCATTTCATGGAGTCTAACCTTTAAAGCCAAAGCTGATGTCTGGTTGGTTTTTCCATGTCCTTTCCAACACTGAGTGTTGGTAAACTTAAAAATTTTTGCTAGTCTGATTTTCTAAATTAGATCTCAGTTTAAAAATTATATTCAGTTTGGGATAAGGTCGAGCATATATTTAT
Organism: Perodicticus potto; assembly: GCA_963574655.1. NCBI lineage: Eukaryota > Metazoa > Chordata > Mammalia > Primates > Lorisidae > Perodicticus > Perodicticus potto. The sequence goes on along the minus strand of CAUYRH010122894.1, from coordinate 26,568 downwards.
GAGCCATATATTTTTCATATGAACTGCTTGTTTGAAATATATAATCTTTTTTTGTTTTTTTTTCAGAAATTTTATGAATAAGCATCAGAAGCCAGTGCTAACAGGCCAGAGGTTCAAAACTCGGAAAAGGGGTAGGTTGCTTTGGGTGCGTGGCTATCGTGTGTTGGGGGGTGGTGAGGGGTGTTTAAAATTTTAATCAAAATATGAAATTAGAGAAGAATTTGAATGATTCCTGTCTTCACCTAACCTCACTAATTCTACTAATTGGAGCTCTGACTGTAGAATCTGAACTTCTGCATTTGAGCCCTAGAATATTCAGTTACTTGGGTATTTCATGTTGGACAAGACAGATTATCTTGCCGGGGCTGTGTGTCTATTTACAGAATGGGAATCATTGTATCTATTTATGTTGTCTTACTCTTATGGGAAGTTATGAAGGCAGTTGATAAACTTTACTGGTTTTGACATCAGCATTTGTATTTGGTTGATGCTTTCTTTGTTTTGAAAAAGTGTTAATAGCAAAAATGATAATAGTAAGAGAAAAGGAAATTAGGAAGTGAAATCTACTTCCCTAAATGTCCTTAAAACTCATGGCATTTTCAAACATCTACATTGTGGACAGCCACTTATATTGTGGCCCAGTTTGATGACTGGGATAATTTCTATTTGTGTGACTTCTGTTTTTTATATAATATTCATCTTACTGCCCTTCCTGTATAAACAATATTTTAAACATGATTTTGTATTTAGTCAGTTTTGCATAATTATAGAGAGTTTCTCTTGGATAAAAAAAATAGTTAAACTGAAACTCAATAGGGAAACTTTTTCTTTCTTTCTTTCTTTCTTTTTTTTTTTTGAGACAGAGTCTCACTTGGTCACCCTTGATAGAATGCTGTGGCATCTAAGCTAACAGAAAACTCTTAGGCTCAAGCGATTCTCTTGCCACAGCCTCCCAAATAGATGGGTTTGTACCCGCCACCTCCAGCATATGGGGCCAGCGCCCTACTCCTTTGAGCCACAGGCGCCGCCCACGCCCAGCTATTTTTAGAGACAGGGTTTGGCTCTTAGCTCAGGTTGGTCTGGAACTCCTGAGCTTAGGTGATCCGCCCGCCTTGGCCTCCCAAGTGCTGGGGTTACAGGTGTGAGCTACCACGCCTGGCCGGGGAAACTTTTTCAAAGAGGAAACATGATGTGAGTTAAACAACATTGAAAGGAGTCACTGAAAAATATTTAAGAAAGCATCATGTATAAAGATGAAGGATATTGATCATAATCCTATGATCTTTGAGTACTAAATTTTTGATGGATAACCCACTTATACATGCCAGCAGCTACCTGTAGCCTCTTCCTTTTGCCAATGCTGTGTCCACTTAATTAGCGAGTCATATAGAAAGCAAAAAAAGAGTTTGCTAGAGTTGCTAGCTGAGACTGAATTTAATTGTATGCTCTCTGCAGGAAAGCTTCAAGTTTGCACACAGGAAAATGAAAATAAAAAAAATTTAAGAGTAACCAAAAAATAGTTATTTTGTGCAGCATTTCTGTCTTACACTTTCCTTTGTCAGTTGTTTTCATTCCTGGCTCCGTGCCCCTAAGGTGAATAAGGATAACAAATATAGCCTGAGCCTGCCCCCTCTGTTTAGTCCTCATCTTAGTCTTGCCAGTTGTGTTCCCATTCCATTTCCCCAGTTGAAATTTGAAAGCAGATAGCAAACAAAAGGTGCTAATGAACATGCATTCATTGTCCCATTGTTTAAAGCAGTGTTTAGGAGAAAATGACGTGGATGATTTCAAAAGGACTTAAAGAACAACATAGTTCAAAAACCTATTTACAGTTTAGATATTGTGGGCCCTAGGAATGTGGTAATAGTTAATATGTGCCCAACTGTGAGGCCAGAAAGGTTTTCCACTGCCTGTCTGCTGAGGAAAGTGTTAATCTCAGACCTGGATCTCCAGCTCAAGTGGCTTTATTAGTGTGATGCTGATTCACTGTAACTGAGTTGAGAGCAAGAAAGGGCCCAGGAATGTGTTGCACAACAGCAGATGTGACTCAGTGAACAAACTGGCCCTCACCCGTCTGTCCTCAGTTTAGAACCGGAAAGGTTTTCTCTCATTCTTAACAGATTTGCCTCTGATTCTTTTGGTGATCAAGACTGTACTGTTGGAGTATTCAGGGAGAACTACTGAGAAATATATATTATTTTTCAATTGATGTGCATTTATATAACTCAGGTCTGTTGGGAGCTTAAGCCATACTTGAGCCATTTTGCCCAACTGCTGATTGGGTGAAGAAAAAATTGAGTCAACCTCATTTTCTGCTCTTCATAGTAGGGAGTTGCCTCCTGACAATTTATCATGCCATGGCTTTTCTTTGCTGTTATAAAGGGGCTGACTTCAAATAATTGATTCACAGTTGTGTAGAGCTGAAGAAAAATACTGGGGGTTTCAAGGTCATTTTGATAGGCTGTTTTCTGAACATCTGTCATGACTTTAAAACTATTTCCTAGCAAAGCTAAGGTTCTTGCATGCCAAGTTAGTACATATAATGATGTATTTCTTATTGCTTAACATTAAATACCACATCAACATTATAGGACACACTATGAGAACTCCATCCAAGCTCTCTTTTTCTTTATGAAATACTCACATTTTATTTACAACATGTTTTCCTAAGTTATTATGTTTTCTAGTGCAGCTCATGGGAACTTGACGGGATGAAAATTTCTCCCTTATGCCAATGTTATGCTTTGCTAAATGAAATATTTGATGACTGAATTGGACTTTCTGTATGATTTTTATAGAAATTGGATTAAAATTAGTGAAAATAGGAGAGAAAAAATGGCCAAATTGCAGCCATCCGGAGTAACCGTGTGTTCAAGTTTCTGCCTCTGGCTTTAGCTCTGTGGTGTTGGTTTTGAATCACTCTTAGATTTATGGTAAATTATGATAGTAACTAATCAAGTGAGAGGTCAAAGGACAAAAATAAAAAATCATTCCAATCGTGAACGAAAGGAAACGGAGTCTAGGTTCTGTGTGAGCAACATGGGCTTTTATTTCCACCCAGGGGCGGGTGAGCTGAGTTCAAGAAGGAAGTCAGCACGTTGGTAATGGTGAAGGGGATTTTAAAGGTCAGAAGGGTGGAGGTGGGCACATTCTATTTGGGTGGGTCCACTCTTTTTGGGCGGTCCCTCCACTCAACTCTATCATCGATATTTACTGTAGCCTTGGTGATACTTATAAAGGGATACAGGTTGTGTTGTTTTTCACTTTGTTAACGGTGGAAAAATGCAATGTTAACCAGTTACTATAGTTCTATGTAAGCAAGTTAGGTATGGTATAGGTATGTTTATGTGTCAGTAATTGGCTTGTTTCTCTATATCAGTACAATTTCTGTTATGACTAACTCTTCAGGGTTACACTTGCAGTTCACGAACACAGCATAAAATTGATGCTCAAATGATATTCAGACCACTTTGGATTGCCAAATAGAAACTCAATGTCATATTTTCAGTAGAATTTTCTTAGTAAATCTGCTGGGAATGTTTAGGTAAATTATTGCCTTGTTTCTCGAGCTTCCCTTAGTGTTCTTGTTATGTTCTTATATAAGAATTTTCTATTCCTATTAATGGACACTTAGTTTTAGCAGGTGGTAGGTTTTTTTTTCACTCTCTAAAAGAATTATTAATCCTAATTATGCCACTATAACTTTTTAGCATTCCCAAGCTGTCAGTGGTCATTTTGATCTAACACTTTATTATTTTCTGTTGAAATATCCCTGGCTATGATATACTATCTTCCTTTTTCTCTTTCTTGGCAATTCTTTTGGAAAATTTATAATGAGATGATAAAGACCTTTTCACAAATAGCTTTTTAAGTTGTCTGTTAAATTCAAAACAAAGTCCTCTGCATGGATTCTTGGCATAGTCTGGAATTTTCCTTATTTACCAACTTATATTTCCCAATACCTCTGTTTGTAATTTTGAAATCATCATAATCTTTTCTACCACCTGACTCAGAGCATGTTGGAGTGCCCTTGAGGGGATGGCCGCAGTTGATTTTGGAAGCTGGTCACAAGACTTAATAAACAGCTTGTGATCTTTTCACTTCTAATCTCTTATTATAGGAAAGAAAATGTCTTTCTGCAAGGGGGAAAGAGAATTACGCAGTCAGAGACCCTGCGTAGGAGGTGAAGTTTTCCTTGCCTGCCAATAGGCTCCTCTTGTGTAGAGACACAGTTACCCTCTCCTCCAGCTCCACAAAATATATTCCTCTAGAATTCTTACCCACTTTCCTCCCCCTCTACACAACAAAACTCTAATTATACTTTTTCCGCAACCAACATTTGCATGTTCTTGGCTGCATAATGTTTTGCTTAAAGCATCAAAAGGACTTTTTATCTTTGTTCATGATGAATATTGTTCCAGTTAATTTGTGGATGCCTTTATGGTATGCTGTGTGACTCTGACTGGTACCAGGCATGCCTTCTTCTCTGGTTCTGACCCTGATGTCACTGGTGTTAACCACTCACAATCCATCCCTTCTATTAGACGACAACAAATAGTCAGCCTGTACAAAGTAAACACTTGCTGTGTGGTTTTAAATTTTATCAAAGTTCTGCATGCACACAGTGACGATTTCTTGGTTTTTCTATTGGAGGTGTTAATATGCACTTCCTCCTGTGGAAGGTGAGGACCCTGCTCTCGGTCCCCGTCCTCTCTTCCTTCATTCTAGCACAATTTCAGCCAGGCCGGTGTCCACAATTTGTATGTTGTTGTGACTTTGGCGTGCTGTTCACAAGCAGTTACTTGATTTCTTTTTTTGAATATCACTTTGTTGATCTGAATTTAATAGATTTAATAATTTATCTTTTTGGTTTGCCAATTTTTTTTTGCCTTAAAGCTATCCAATCCTAACCTTTCCTTTTGTAGTTGTGTAAAACGCTAAACAAAAGAACTTTTGGAGTTCTTGCAGTGGTAGTAATAAAGGAATTCTTATATCATATCATTTTTTAAATATTTTTTTCTTTTTTTAACCTGTGTAAGGGCCCATAAGAAAGGACAGGAGTCCCCAGTCCAGGAACAAGGAAAGACTTTATAATAGAGGGTAAAATCAGAATCATATCTTATTATATTATTATATTGAACAGCTCTCTCCTGGTCAGGTTGCTGTCTTGACCAGTTGTAGAGCAGTCAACCTGAATTGCTTGAAATTTGCTTTTACTATTATCAAAGTATTATTTTCTGCCCTTACCCTGACTAAAAGTTTAGCTAAGTTGAATTCTAAGGTAGAAACTCTTTTCCCTCAGAATTCTGAAGAACTTCTTCTAGCTTCTGGCATTTTTGTTGAGTAATTCAATGTCATTCTGTTTCTTGATACTTTATATGTCATTTTTGGGTTTTTGCCCCAGAAACCTTAGATAGTTGCTTTGTTTCTAGAATTCTGCAATTTCACTATAATGAAGGTGCTGTGGGTGGATCTACTTTCGCTCATTGTGCAGGGTGCCCAGACAGCCATTTATTTGGAAACACACATCCTTCAAATCTGTGATATTTTATTGAAATTTAAAAAAATAATATCCTTTACTTTATTTTTTCATTCTTTTAATCATAACTTTTGGATATTTAACTGATCTGCCCTTTCTTTTTTTGTTACAGTTTTTCAGGATTTTGACCTTTTTTTCCTAGTTTCTAAGAGATATTCTCAACTTTCCATTTTAATTCCTCCATTGAGTTTTTGGCTTTTCTATATCCTATTTTTCTTTTCTTTTTTTTTTTTTTTTTTGAGACAGAGCTTCAAGCTGTCACCCTGGATAGAGTGCTGTGGCATCACAGCTCACAGCAACCTCCAATTCCTGGGCTCAAGCGAGTCTCCTGCCTCCGCCTCCCAAGTAGCTGGAACTACAGGCACCCGCCACAACGCCAGCCACTTTTTGGTTGCAGCCATCATTGTTGTTTGGCAGGCCCGGGCTGGATTCGAACCCACCAGCTCAGGTGTATGTGGCTGGTGCTTTAGCCGCTTGAACCACAGGCGCCCAGCCTATATCCTATTTTGCATTTCCCCCAAAAGCCTTATTCATGAAATTTTTTTAGTATTCTCTTTCCTCTTCCCCTCCTCCTTCTCCTCTCCTTCTAGATGTAATATCTTCACTTAGCTCTCTAAAGATACTTAGGATATATATTGTTTCCTTCTGAGATGTTGGATGTATCCATTGGTCCTCTCCCAGCTTCCAGACTTATTCTCCATGGGGAGTGAAGGGAAAGTAATGTCCTTTGAATTGAACCTTCCATCCTCTACCTCAGTATACTTATTTCGTTCTGCCTAGTTTGTCCTCTCATTTGTCATCTTCACTTCTTTTTGACAGTTTATGATCCTTGCTTTAAGACCTGACTCCAAACCCATCTTCCACAAGAAAGTCTTGCTAAGAGTCTACCAAAGCTCCTTCCAAATCCTGACCTCCAGTGACCACACTATTACTGCTTCTCTTCCACACTCTTCTGTTCAGTTTACCACTGCAGTTCATTTATGTCTTTAATTATGCCTGTCAGTATCAATCTTATCAATGTTAGTGAATAAATACAGTAGAACCTCCCTTGTTGCCCGCCTGCTTAAATCAACTTAATTTTCATAGACCAGACATTCACTGCATGTATGTACATGTATCAAAGTAGGCCTAGTTCCTTATGTTGACCATTTTATATGTTGACCAATTTTTTACAGTCTCTTGAGAAATCAACTTATAGAATTTCTACTGTATTCTAAAGTTATCTCCTTTAATAGATACAACCTCCGTAAACAAAAAAACTCTTTCAAATCCATAATACTTTTTAAGAGTGTCAAGGGATCATGAGACCAAAAAGTTTAGAACATCTGCTCTGAAACTATAAATATAAAGATATAGCTCATGACATTTATTAAATATTTAAGTATTATGGAATAAATTATCTTTTAAAAGCGACATCCCTCCTTATTACCCCTCTACCAATCTTTATTTGTTGTTTCTATCTATGTAATTTCCTGCACTCTTTGATGATTCTCTGTGGATCATTTCTTTCTCTAGCTCAGATGTAATAAAAATTTAAATTTGTGGGGTAGTGCCTGTGGCTCAGTGAATAGGACGCTGGTGCCATATACCAAGGGTGGTGGGTTCGAACCCGGCCCTGGCCGTGGCCAAACTGCAACAACAAAAAACATAGCCAGGTGTTGTGGTGGGCACCTGTAGTCCCAGCTGCTTGGGAGGTGAAGGCAAGAGAATTGGCGAAACCCAAAAGCTGGGGATGTTGCTATGAGCTGTGATGCCATGGCACTTTACCGAGGGTGACAAAGTGAGACTCTGTTTCTAAAATAAATAAATTTGGATTGTTATATTGTTTTCTCTGATGATTAGATGATTAGGGTTAGTAGATTACATTGACCTATCCTATTAAGTGACATATATAAACAATCTTCAATTACATTATGTGTTAGAGTGAAATATTTTTGTGGCCCCACTGACCAAAAATAAATTATTTGACTTGAGTAAATGTTTAAAGGAGTTTCAGAACATGAAAAACTGATAGAAAATTTTAAATTTTCCTTGCACTCTTCAGTAATCACATTATCATATATAGAATGATGAGCAAAGGAAATATGTGTGGCTTGGAAGATATAATACTTACACAAAGGAATAATTTTATATATTTTTTATTTTAGATGAAAAAGAGAAATTCGAACCCACAGTTTTCAGGGATACACTTGTCCAGGGGCTTAACGAAGCTGGTGATGACCTCGAAGCTGTAGCCAAGTTCCTGGACTCCACAGGCTCAAGATCAGATTATCGTCGCTATGCGGACACGCTCTTCGATATTTTGGTGGCGGGCAGTATGCTTGGTAAGCCATGTATTATCACATCTTGTTTTTTGTGTGTGTGTATTTTCAATTCTACTGAAGTGTTCCCTTAAAAGGTAGAATCTTTTCAAGCTTATTCTTACTAGAGTTCATATAAAACACAAATGGGAATTCAATTTTTTGCCTAACTTCCAATTTGGAATTGGAATGGTATTAATGTGGAATGATTATTGGTAACAAAGCTGTAGAACCAAGGGGTTTTTTTCTTTGTTCTTTTTTGTTTGTTTGTTTTTGTTGTTGTTGTTTGTTTGTTTTTTGAGACAGAGTCTCACTATGTCGCCCTCATTAAAATGCCGTTGCATCTCAGCTCACAGCAACCTCAAACTCTTGGGCTTAAGTGATTCTCTTGAGTCAACCTCCCAAGTCGCTGGAACTACAGGCCCCCCACCAATACTTCGCTAGTTTTTCTACTTTTGCTAGAGATGGGGTCTCACTCTTGCTTAGGCTGCTCTCAAGCTCCTGAGCTCAAGTAATCCTCCTGCCTCACTCTCCCAGAGTGCTGGGATTATAGGCATGAGCCACTGCATCCAGCCCTACATCATTAATTCTTGAAAATGGTGTGATACGATACTATACATGCTCATTTGTATTTATTCAGTAATACATTGTTACCTTTCACACTCAGGAGTATTACACTGGGACTCTTAAATAGAATTAAAGCCAAACTGATGTGAAAGCATATTTAAGTTGTTTCCATTTTATGCTGTTATAAGCAACTTCATCAGTGTCTGTGTATACTTATCTTTGTGATCTTAAGGTTTGTCTACTTAGCAAAGTATTAATGGACTAAAGGATGGAGGTATTTATATCTATCTATATGTAGCTGAGAGAGAAAACTAGGCTTCAGAAATGTTCTACTTAACATCTTGTCAAAAATCTTGAGTCCTTTAGCAATGTTAGTTACTCAATTTTGTCGTTTTTCTTTTTTAATCTTTGTCAATTAGGTAGGTGATAAATATTTCCATTTTAAATGTTTAGGTTGATAATTTAAGTTTTTAGGTTGATTAGAACATTTCCTAATGTGATTATTGGCTTTTAGTATTTCATTAATTATAACGTTTTTATCAACACTCTGGTAAACTCCATGTAAGAATAATTTTCAATGAGTTTTGTTCTTTTTTAAGTCACAAATAAATGCCTTTTGTATGGACCTTTTCAGGCCTAAGTGACCTCCAGGCAGTACTGTTGATGCTTCTATCATTCCTGACCTGCTTTATTTTCTCTCCTTACACAAAAGCACCTAGACCTCCCCATGTCTCTGGATGCCCTTCTTACTTGACTCCTGCTTTCCATCTTGAACTCCCTCGTATTAAATTTTCTGTATACTCTGTATTGATTATCTCAAAGCTGCATTGACCATTATCCACATATTTATTATTGCCATCCAGACTTCACTTCTTTGCTCTATGTCCATATATTCAAGAAGAAGGTAGGGCAAAGGGTTTGGTATGACTTTCTTAGCATGGGCTGTTCAACTCCAGATGTCTCCTGAGACCAAACATATGATGTAATGAAGGAAGCCAGCCAGATGCATTCTTTTTTATACAAACACTTTGTTTAATGACTAAGTATATAGGAATTTTCTTCACACACACATACACAGAAATGAACTTTTTCTCAATGTTCTTAAAAAAACACCCATCTTGGTCTTTCGCTTTTATGTAGTACCTGTTGTATAATAGATGCAAGAAATACTTTTACTTTTACCTGTAACTTGAAGAAAACAGTAGGAACTCCAAAAACATTAGAAGTGGCAGTTAATACTTGGTCTCAAAATCAGGAAAAAAATATGTCATGCAGTATGTAATAAATGTTCTTTAAAAGAAAGCAACTTTTAAAACTACCTATTAAGAGAAAAGTCTACAGTTTCAAAATCAGACTTTTTGGTTATGTAATTTCTATCAGGTAAGAGTAATTAGCCCAGAGTTTTTAGAGATTATCATCTTAATAAAATTTTGTTCCAGATGGTTGTATTCATTACAAAGGGCTAATTAAATCTCACACATAAATTAATTCAGTGAAAATAGACTCCTGAAGGAGCTGACTTATCCAAAAACTAATTTACTTATGAAACTGCATGCTGAAGTTGGAAGCCCGTGGAGGAAGGGATAAGCTAAGGAGAATATAATTCAATTGAATTCTCATTTGCCTGTGTCAACTAACAAAGATGGCTAAGTGTAGCCCTTTTCATCCAGAGATCTGAAATCACAAGTTAAGTCAAACCAGTTACATACTAAACCACACAAATGACAGGAATGTCTGATGAATAGAAGATTGTCTTTTCAACTAATTTGGCCTGCTCAAAACTTCAACCTTAATTGTAGTGCAGTTGAATCAGAAAACAGAAGTCCCTTATGTTCTGATTCCTTTCCTCTAGTCAACCAGTGCTGGTAGTGGTTGGAACTTACAGTAGGAACCTTTTGATTATGAAAAGTTGAATTGGAAAGAAAAAAGCTATTCTTTTGTTTTAGTCCATTTAATCCATGGGTGAAAAAGATGAGAGAGAATAACCCTCCTAGCCAACATACCTGCTGAACAATCAAATAACAAATAGTAAGTGTAGGAGACACCTGAAAAGAAACACCTTGGTAATAAAGGAAAGGAGAAGGGATTGGTCTCTCGTTAAAAAGCTGGAGAGCACATACATCATTGCTTGTCAGTTTCCACACCTGTGGTGTAAATAGCCACAGGCTCACTTCTATAAATAGCCACATGAGAAGTTAGTCAGGGCTTCTACTAAGACTGGCTGCTGCACCTCTGACCTGCCTGAGACAACTGGCTCCTCCTGATGGGGAGCCTTACCTGCCTGAGAGAATGGGCTCCCCGGCACCTATGGGGAGGCCACCTCTTGCAAGCTTGTACTTATAATCCATGTACCGGCTGGTTCCTGTGAATGGTGACAGGTGCCATAGTGGCATCAACAGGGGTGGTGGGTGACATAGCAGCACTGACAAGTGAGGAATCAGTGCATACTGCTCAACCATGCACGGATAGCTGGTTCAATGAAGAGGGTAGCAATGTTAATAGCTACCCAAGTACAAGTCAAAAATATCTATGAGTCAGTTCTATAGTTGATGAACTGGAGTCCAGCAAAATATTATCAAGTCTGTGAAGAGAACCATGTCCTGAAGTGGAAAAACATCTTGAGTAGCATTGAGAACATTGAAATTAATTTCTCTGACAAAAGGTTGTTATTTTAGCTTCTGTGATGAAGGTTGTACTTCAGGAAAAAACAGACTTATAAGAACTGGTGAAGGCAAGGATATAGAACAACGATCTTGTGCACTATGGGGAGAAGTATGACATTTGTACATCCACACATGCATCTCATTCTTGGAAATTTTAGGTGACTCTCAGATTGTATATCTGCTCTCATTGTTTCTCTTGATGTGTCAGAGTTAATCTGTTCTGCAAAGGCTATCATCAGTTTCAGTTTTGTCCGGACTGTAATTACCTTTCTCTTTTCAGCCCCTGGAGGAACACGCATAGATGATGGTGACAAGACCAAGAAGACCAACCACTGTGTGTTTTCCGCAAATGAAGATCATGAAACCATCAGAAACTATGCTCAGGTAGAGCCCTTCATTGGGAGGCTGCCATTGTGTTAGAAGTAGAGCATCTGAGCAAGATTGGGGAAAACTATAAGTTCAGAAATTCTACAGCCCACTTTTTAAATAGGAATGCTAGATAGCTCTTAAATGTATGAAAAGATATCCAATTGCTCTTTTAATAAGACAATGGGTATTAAAACTATAAGAAGTTTTTTTCTTAACCTCTCATGGACAACCAAATGCTCACAGCAATTTTTGGTGGGAATATAAATTGGTCCTAGTTCTATGGAAAGCAGTCTTTCAAAACTGAAATTCCACATTCCCTTTAACCCAGTAAATGCACTTCTAGGACTTCACTCTATGCTTGTGCGAAATGACAAATATAGGGATAGTCATTGTGGTATTGATTATGATTGTATCAAAGAATGAAAACAACATAAAATCAGTAACGGTCTGGTTAAATAAAGTGTGGTAGTTCATAATAGACTACTATATTGCTGAGAAGATATTTGTGTTGGTCGGCCCCTGTGGCTCAAGGAGTAGAGTGCTGGCCCCATATACCAGAGGTAGTGGGTTCAAATCCAGCCCTGGCCAAAAATTGCAAAAAAAAAAAAGATATTTGTGATGCATAAAACCTATAATAGGTTCATATCTAGGTTAAATGGAGAACTATAAATCAATAAGAAAAAAATAGGCATCCTATTAGGAAAAGATACATCCAGGCATCTCATAGAAGAGGAAACACAAATCCCTTCTCCCAAATTAAGAAGTCTTTAGCCATTGTGGAAATGGACCAGCCTATTAGACATTACTTTGTGAAGTTGAATACCTATGCATGGTTACTAGCCAGCCTAACGGTGGCATGTTCCTTTTCTGATTCTCTTACTGACTTTTCTTAAAGGGCAAGTCCTAGGGCAACAAGTCTTCTTGTTATACACATTTCTGTATATTAGATACTGAAGGGCCTAGGAATTAACCATGGATAAGTGATGGCATTTCAGATGCTAGAAACCATGTCTTTATTAAAATGCTAAGCCAAGTAATTTGAAATATGTGGCCATTAAGGATTTAAACTCCTAAAAATGATTTTTAATTCCATACTATTTTTAGCACAGATATTTCTTTCCCTCTCTTATATATAAGAAATGTATAACAAATAAAAATGAAGAAAATATTTTTTAAGCAGAGCAAAAGGTTAAGCAGGAGAGATTGAGTGGGCCAGGCTCTAACCTGTTCTTTTAAACATCTTTGCTTCTACCATGTATGTAATGAATTCAAACACCTTGAGTAGGTGTGTACTAAAGTAAATATACTCAGTTCAAAAGCTGATCTTTTAAAATGTTGCACTCACCCTTTCTTATATTTAATAAGGGCAGCTCACTAGGTATTATAATCTTTTAGATTCCTTTTTTTTTTTTTTTTTTTAAAAAAAAGCCTTTTTTTGAAAAAGCCTCAAGCTGTCACCTGGATAGAGTGCTGTGGCATCACAGCTCACAGCAACCTCCAATTCCTGGGCTCAAGCTAGTCTTCTGCCTCTGCCTCCCAAGTAGTTGGGACTACAGGTGCCCACCACAACGCCCGGCCATTTTTTGGTTGCAGCCGTCATTGTTGTTTGGTGGGCTCAGGCTGGATTTGAACCCGCCAGCTCAGGTGTACGTGGCTGGCACCTTAGCCCATTGAGCCACAGGGGCCGAGCCAATAATCTTTTAGATTCTTATTCCTGCTTCCACACTTTAAAGTAGTTGCAGAGTCTGCAAATAATGATAATGCCCACCTTACCTTCCACATAGGAGTATATTCATTTGAATTTCAATGGAAAGAAAAATAAGAAGGCCTAGAAGAAAAGTGGTCCCATAAACAAAAAGATAAGGAATTTGCCTCTTCATTGTATCTAAATAGGATAGTTTCTTTTTACAAATGATTTTATTTTTTATGTGGACTATGGATATTGTATTAATGGCCCTTCAACAGGTTATTGTACTTCAACTGAAAAATTACTGCATACTGATGGTCTGGCAGAAAATCCTGGACAATGGGGTGGCCAGGTAGAGTGAGAAGTTAGGTGGAGAAAGATATTTGAGTAGGGACCAACTTTATAAACTGTTAGTTCATTAAAGAATATCTTTATAATTTGACTTTTGCTTTCCTATGTGGGCATTCACCATTGGTAATTTAGATAATTATTCTTGAATAAGGAGAATTCTTTTTTCTGTTAATAATTATGTTAAGCAGTATATGAGTATTCATGTGAGTTATGTATAGAACATATATGACTTTAATACAATTTATTTATTTTTCTTATTGCATATTGATTTTCTGCCTAGAGCGCAGCATGTGGACAGAAAAGAACTAGATTAAGAAATCATTCCCATAGTTATTAAAATAATCAACATTTACAAAATCCCTATTTAACTACCGACACAATTCCCCTTACAAAGCAGTCTAGAATCCCACTGATAGAATTGCATTTCTGTTCTAGAGCTCTAACTGGATTGTGGGAGCCAGTAATCCTTTCCTGCCAGGAAGTTATAATATTTTTCACTTACCTGCTGAAAACATTGTTGTCCCCCTGGAGTGTAATCTCCTCTGCACTGTGCTTCCCTCCCCTCATGTCATTATCTAAGTGATTATATCTTTTACTCCTTCATTTCAGTTATTTTCAATCTGCATCTCAGTTTAAAAATTACATTCAATTTATTTTCATCAAAGTTATTTTTTGTTTTTCTACCTGTCATATTCTCGAATGAATTTTTTTTGTCTCACATGTGCATTTTGAACCTGTTTTTTTCCCCTAGGCCATGGAACTGCTTGTAGTTCTCAGATCACAGTATGAGCTCGTTTATGCATTTTTATTATTATGGTTTCATTATATTGAGTTTCTATACCTCCTTCTATGCCTTTTTAAATTGTTCACATAGTATTTATTGGTTCTGTTTTATGTTTAGGTCTTCAATAAACTCATCAGGAGATATAAATATTTGGAAAAGGCATTTGAAGATGAAATGAAAAAGGTAAAACTCAAATATAATGCCTATCTATTCAAAGTGGTGAAATGAGGGTGGGGGTATGTGTGAAAAAATTATGCATATTCAGTGATAGTCCCAGAGCGCCATGTACTAAGTTTGTAATAAATATGTGTTAAGTAAGTGAATGAGTATGATAAAACATTAGCTAATAGCTATAGGAAGAAATATGTGACTATCGTGAACTTTTCCCATTCGTATTTAATGTGAGATAATGTACTGTGTTCCAGAGGAATAGTTTTATAGAATATGGTCTCTGGCCTCACAGAGATTAAAATGAAAACTAGAGATTTTTGAGATACATAAAATAAAGCAAGACTAAAGATAAGGTGATTTAATTAGTTAAAGCTCACTGAAGAACATAGCACAGTAGCTAATGCTCAATAAAATTCTTCAATTATCAAAAGCTGCAATTAACAAAGAGGATAAAAGCACATATTTGGAGCTAGAGCATCTGGGTGTAAATCTCAATGCTTTTTCCCATGAGTGAAACAAACAACTTATGTTTGTTGTAGGAATAAATGAGATAACATACAAGGTTAGAAGGTAGAAGGTCTCTAGTAAAGAGCCAAAGGAACAGTAGCATCTTCCTTAAAGAGGTCTTCTCTTTGGTGGCTGTACCATGTTCCTTCTTCTCACTCTGTGTATTTATGTATAGCACTCATAGTCTTGACTTGGTTCAGATTTGTATGTTGCTTTGCCATTGTTTCTAATTTTAGATATCATAAACCACATGAAGAAAGTAACCATAACATTTACTTGCAACTTAACTTACTCACTCCTCTCTGTTCAAAGTGGTTCTGTATAAAATACTGAAGAACAATTTGGCAGTTAAGTCATTTAAAGGAAATTCACATAATCCATGATCCAGCTAAATTCTTTAACATGGATACTTGGTGGAATATTGGTGGGAAACTGATCAGTTAAATCCTGGTTTATCTGTCAGAGTGGAACCCTGTGCAATCTTTTAAACAATGAGGCATAAGTACACGAATTGATAAGGAAGAATGTCCATGACAAATTAGGTGAAAGAGTAAAGTGCAGAGCAAATAGTCCACAGTAGTTTGACCTTGGGCAAGTTGCTTCACTTCTTTATGCCTTAGTTTTCTTTTCTGTAATTGTAGTTGAGCCTGTTTTAGGTATTAATATATATAATGTGATCAGAAGAATGTCTGGCCCACTGAAAAGTTTTAACTGTTATCAGCATATTAATACAGTAACAGCAATATTTGTGTATACATGTAATTGTTTATAATTTAAAATGTAGACATATATAAGCAGATTAAAGAATCTAGAAGTATACATATCAAATTATTAATGCTAATTCTTAGGGAGTAGATTTAGAAAGTGTGTTTTTTCCACATGTTCATATTATTTGACATTGTTTGATTTTGTTCAAAACCATGAGTTAAATATAACAGAATTTTAAATGGAAAAAAATGGTTCTAATGGACTGCCAGGTGCTTAGAAAATAAAGAGAACTTGATTAAATAAAGGAGTGGAAATGATGAGAAGAAAATGATACAGAGTTCAAATTGATTAAACATTGCTTTGCCTATTAATACACAAAGGAATTTTTACTCCTCTTAGCTCATCTAAACCTTGGAAACTTCTTTAAATCTTTCATTCATGTTGTTAATATACTTTCAAGAAGTATTTTCTTTTCATTCTATTGTGAAACAGACAACATCCAAATTTAATGTTGACCCGTATAATTGAGCACTGTGATTATTATTTTTAAAGCAATTAATTTATATCTTATTTCATCACAATTAAATATGTTGTTAATGAATATAAATTATCAATATACTTACAGAAGTAATGTTAACTTTATTTTAGAGGCTATTGTTTATTATTCACTTTTATCCTTCAGTTTTGTAATAGAGGAATAGACCAAATTGATGAGAATTGTTTATTTAGTTAGTTAGTTTACGCCATCCCTGGTGCTCCTGGAGTCTTAGCCTTTGATGCTCTTATTCCCTCACTCCCTGACACATAAACAGTGATTACTTTTTAATCTGTTGAGAACTTAATAGGTATAAATTAGAAATCAGATGGGCTGGTTTGATTCTAGTTTTGTCACATACTAATGTAAATATTTGGGCAGTCACATTACCTCTCTATAACATAACCCTTTAGTTGTCCATTGACAGTAATTTAACATTCTTCTACCTGCCTGACAGAGTTAGGGGAACAATCATATCATTAGGATGTGGGCCCTTAACTTTACATCAGTGCTGATGACTTTTCACTGGTACAAAGTCATGGAAAATCAGCCAGGTCCCTTAGTGATAGTAGCCCCTAGGGAATCTCAGTGGCATGCCCAAGAACTGGGGAAGCAGAGAAAATAGCAAAGACTATGGTCAGAGCACAGGCATCAGAGAGCAACTATAAGATTGACTGCTTGTACAATTCACGGTAAGAAGTGGGCTATAATCGCCTTTGCCTTGGCTTGCCTTGGAACTTTCTGGAGTTGCTACTTTTTCAACTCTTCTTCCCTTAGGGCAAGAGAATTGGAGCCCTGAGACCACAAGGACCCAAGAAACATCTTCACTCACTTATTTCCCCTGGGAATTCTTCCTCCCACTTAAATCAGAGAACTTTCTACAGCCTGTTTAAGATCTTTCTTTACTTCAGATCATTGCCCCATCACCAAAGCTGGTAGTGAAACTGTTACGATCCAAAAATGTTTGCATCTAACATCAGGTTAACACTTTCCTTTTCTTGTTTTGTTTTGTTTTGGTTTGGTTTTGCCATAAAAATTCCACTTTTCAAAAAAGTAATAAAAATCAAAGACAAGATATTTCAGAAAACATCTTATCTATTGCGTAGATTATTCTTTCTCATGTAAATGGTCAAATATAAATTATTTATCTATTCACATGGTCTCTTCCTTCCCAGGAAAGTTACCTACAGCTCTGTGTAAATGAACTTAGAAGAAAGGAACCACACGTGCTAAAGGCACTTTCCATAGCAAGCATTAGACCATTGAGCATACCTGTTTCCAGTGGGCAGCAATGCCTGTGCCATGGAGACTCGCGTGCACATGCTGTTTGTTGTCTTCCTGCTTCAGTCCTTTGCATCACAGACATGGTTTCTTTTGTTTGACCCACAGCTTCTCCTCTTCCTTAAAGCCTTTTCTGAAACAGAGCAGACAAAGTTGGCAATGCTATCGGGGATCCTGCTGGGCAATGGTACCCTGCCTGCCACCATCCTCACCAGCCTCTTCACTGACAGCTTAGTCAAAGAAGGTAATGATGCTGCTGTCCTTTCACCTGTCAGATGTCAAAAATAAAGGAAAACTGCAGATAGCTGGAACAATTACTGTGGCTCTTTTTAGTGCTTTCTACTGCCTGTCTTCCACGTAAGATTATATAGGGTGTATCTATCCCTTCAAATAATAGAAGGAATGTACATGCTAATTGTAGGAAATTAGAAGAAAAACGGTGCATACCTGTACAAAAGACATATAACGGGAGACTACTGGCAAATTAAAATCTTAGGTGTAAGATGTGATGCCTTGGTCACAGGCCCTGAAAATTGATCTGGTGCAAATTGTTTCTCTCGATTTACATGCTCCTGGCGTATTTTGTAGGGACAGTGCCTCATTGTACTGGACTGGATTGTGCTTTGTGGGACATTTAATCTTTTTACCCTGACATGTAAAAGGCTGTAATTCCCAACCCCATTTATTGTAACAACCAAAAATGCCCCTTCACACACTTAAAAATGTCCCCCAAGTAGGACCATTCTTCTAAATTGTTTCCCATCAAGATGTGGGGAAACCGATGCTCAGATGTTCATTTTGATCACACAATTAAGATACTCATAGTCTCAGTTTTATAGTAGAAAAAGTCTAGATTTTGGTACATTAGAGTTTTGTTCTAATTTTACAGCATTAAAGAATTTGACAGGCATGTATACCATGACTTGGTTATAGAATGAAACAAGTGGGCTGTTTTCTTGTAGGAGTATAATGATAGTCAAATAATAATACAACACAAAACACAATTATTTTTCTTTAAAAATAAATTAAAAGAGCATTTGTGAGAACATCTGTTTCTTCTGAGAACTTAAAAAGTTTTCCTCCTACAGACATGAAGTCCCAGCCTCATTAATGCCTGTAGTACAAGGGGTTATAGTTTTCTTGTAGTTCTGGTACTATTCAGAGATTCTCTATAGTTTTTGCCTTAAAATAGCTCAGATTTATCATAGTGCAGGTTCTCTAAATGTTGATACTAAGTTATTAATATTATGACATTTTAAAGTGTTTTCCTGAAGAGAATTCAATATGTCACACATTTATGCTACTAGCTGTTTTACACTTTACATAAAATAAAGCCATTTACCTTTACATACAATAAAGGTGGAATATAAACATTAAACATTAAGTATATTATCTTAGCAACCACCACATAAAATAACAACCTTTCTAGTTGTGCTAAAAGCTAAGTGATGTCTGCAGCTTCTTTGAATGTGTCCAAAAATCACATGATTGCATAGATACATGGTAGATTTGGGTTAATGCCAATAATAGCAAAATATTAACAGTTATAGAAACTAGATGATGCCTCTAATTTCTCTGTATGTCTGAAAATTTTATATATTGGGAAGTGGGGACAGGAGAAAAACACCTTTGCTAAGGAAATAACACACTGACTATGCCATACAGGTTTTCCTTAAACTCTGCCATCTTTAGAAAATAGAGGTCTAACACTTGCTTCCTAGTGAGAAAAAGATAAGGCATTATACCTTTCCCCAAGTCACATATAACAAAGGCCAAGGGGGATAAGATCATTCTGCGTGGGAGAAGAGTGAAATTTATCTTTCCTTCAGTTGATTGGTTGGCACAGGCCATGTGACCACTGCAGGTTTAGTAGCAGATGCCAAGGAAGTGCCTATGAGCTTACACTGAAATTACTAAACTAATATGCTGGGGGGAGTGGTAGCGGGACTTAGGCTCGTCGAAGGGTGCTTGCTATGGACAAAATGATCATTCTCTTAGGAAAGGAGATAAAGGGAAAACTTCAGAAAAATTGGTTAAATATTTCAGCTACATCTTAACTCTTCATTAAATTAAGGCAACATAAATTTAGAAGTTTGAAGTGTTCACAGAAAAATATTTTCTAGTTATCTTCTAGTTATAAGATAAGATAACTAGAAAGATAACTTAGTTATAAGATAACTAGAAAATATTTTCTTATCAATAAAGTCATACTGTCATTGTGGACATGTGATTGGTTCTCCGATTACCATGATTTTTTTTTTTTTTTGCAGTTTTTGGCTGGGGCCAGGTTTGAACCCGCCACCTCTAATATATGGGGCCGGCACTATGGGGTTCGGCATCCGACTCCTTTGAGTCACAGGTGCCGCCACTGATTACCATGATTAAAAGCCATTATCCAAAATCCAGAAGAGTTTAAATTCGAACAGCCTTGTTAGTTTATGAATTTTTTAAAATACTTTCTACAAAAAATGAAACTATAAAGTCAATAATGCATGTTTGTCTATATCTGCACGTACATCTGTCAGTGTTCTTTTGCTGGCATCCTTTTACCAGCAAATTGATTGACTTAGTTGACATTATAATTTTGTGTTTCCTGATTTAATTTCTTATGCCTCAAGATCAGTGTTATAAAATAATGATGAACTGGAAGGTAAAAAAGAGGCAAAAACACTGAAGATACTGGACTTTAGATACATTTTTGAATAAGTAAAATAAATAAGTTTATTTACAGTTATACCAGGTTGGAAGAAGGAAGTCCAATTTTTTAACATTTGTCCTTCTCAAGAAAATGTTCTCTTGTGAGTAATGAAAAGAGGAGAACTTTGCCTAGAAGTCTATCAGTTTCTCCTTGAACCAAATTTAGTCTTTTAGTTATTTACCCATTTCAGGTAACGTAGGAAGAAAGGTTGTCTTCTGCATCATCACAAGTGGTTTTGCTGTAAAAGGAATGAAATTCTCTCATTTTTTGACAGGCATTGCAGCCTCTTTTGCTGTCAAGCTTTTTAAAGCATGGATGGCAGAAAAAGATGCCAACTCTGTTACCTCGTCTTTGAGAAAAGCCAACTTAGACAAGAGACTGCTCGTAAGTATTTTCTGGTCAAAGGGTTGTACGCTTAATGCTTCTGTCGGAGCTTTGGCAGTGCCTGCAATGTGTAGGGCACGGCTACGATGTTGGATCGGATCACCGTGCCTTTTATTTCTATATAGCAGATGGATAAAAGCGAATTCCATTTTAATTTTTATTGTACCTGCAAATGGCATGATAAAATTAAAGAATCTTAGGGGAATATAGAGACTTTCACATTTGGAAGTTTGTTGACTAACATAGTATTAACATTTTATCAGAGTCTAGAATCAGAACTTTTACAACCAATGACTTTCTAGAAATTTAAAGTGTTATTTCTCCATCTCTGCATTTTTGAAAGAAAATCAAGAAAAAAATACTGTGTTCTTATAATTTCCATCTGTTCACTACAATTTCTTTGTGTCCAAGCAGCAGCTGTAAAACTCAAAGATTTCTCCAAGTAGAATTGCTTTTACAATTTTAGGCCAGTCTAAAGGAAGATACACCCTGCCGTCTTCTTTTCACCTACTCTCGTCTCTGCTTTTCTCTTCCCATGTTTTCTGGTGCACAAGGGTGTCAATCTTATGGGATAATTCTCAAACTGTCTCTTTTTCTCAAGATCACCTGATAATAATTTTAAATATAAAGACTTATACTTTCAATCACCTAAAATACCTTATCTCTTTAAGCTTACCCTAAAATATTCCTATTTTTGTCTATAAAGTCTTTAAGTTATGATAAGGAAAAAAAAGGAGGAAGTCTAGATTCTGGTTCGTTTCTGTGAATGATGATAATTTTCATTCAGCAATTGTTTACTAAGTTCTTACTCTGTACAGGGCATGGTCTCACCAGCTGTACAGCCAGAAAAGACCAGGGCAGGAAAGTTTCTTGCTCTCATGGGGCCTACTCTCCAGTAGATTTAGGGCAGATCTAGTAGATTTGCTTCCCTGTAAAGAGAAGCTAAAGTCATAGAAAATGAGTATAGGATGCAGAGGAAGGTGGAAGTTCATATGAAGGGCCGTATCTTTTTTCCAGGAGCCTGTGGGAGGTCTGTAGTGAGCTGTGTCAGTTAGAAATGGGCGGATCCCATGTGGTTTTTTAAGTGTGGGACCCAGGCTGAAAGAGTAGCTCCGATCTGGGTTATTCTGTCCTCATGGCAAGATAACAGGAACACAAAGACTGAACTGAACCCCCCAGGGTCCTTAAACTTCACCTTCAATTGACCAAAAGAAATTCCTGACAAGCTTGGCAATCAGGTGGGAAAATTCACACCACTAATAAGCTGCTTCCCAACCCCTACAGACAAACATAGCAAGGAGGGGCTTCTCTCCTTATGCTTCTGAAGGAAAGGAGAGTGTGATTTGGAACAAAGATAAACTCTATCCCAACTTGGTGCAAAAGATTCAGTTAAGAGGCAGCAGTTTCTTAAAGATATCAGTAATCCTAGCCTGGTTAATTTAATCAGATCACTTCATTTATCAAATTCATTTCCTTTTTAAACCATATGTTGTTTAATTGTTCTTCCTGGATTATATGATTGTCTGTATTTTGGGAATGAGAAGCATAGGTGGTGGTTTCTGCCACGAACAGCACAGTAATTGTCTGTGTACTGTGCCTGCCTGACATTTGTTTATTCAATAAGTAAATGAGGAATCAGAGGAGTCATTCCACTCTCGAGAAGGAAATTTTGTTACATGAACATACACAACAAAATTCTCTTTAACTCTGGGGTACTGCGTTTTAGAAAAATAGCATATGTTCAGACCTCAGTCATCTCCTGTTACTAGAACACAGAAGAAAGAAAAATTTATAGTGACTCAGAACAGAGAGAGGATGGGAAAAACCAAACCTTAGAACTGGAAAAGGGAATACGTGATTAAGAAATTGAAGACCTTGTTATCTTCCTTTATTTGTTAAATAAATATTTACTGATTGTTTTATTTGCCAGATACTTTTCCAGGAACTAGGGATATTGAAAGGAACCAAACTAACAGATCCTTTCCTTTATGGAGCTTGCATTCTATTGCAGGGGAGTAGGCAAAAAACTAAACAAGTAAAACATGTATTGTCATAAAGGTAAAAAGTGCTATGAAGAACAAATCAAGTAGGGAAGAGCTAAAGAGCATCAGAATGTGGGATGCAATTTGCAGTGGTCGGGGAAGGCCTCTGGGGTAAGGTGACATTTGTATAAAGACCTGAAGAAGGTGTGGGGGGGGTGGCTGTGGAGATATGAGGTATCTCAAGGAAGAGTATTCCAGGAAAAGGGAACAGAAAACTCAAAGGCCTTGAGGCACGCATGTTAGGGGAAAGCCAAGAGACAGTGGCTAAGAGCAAGATTTTATTCCAAGCCAGATGGAAAGGTTTGGGGAATTTCTCTGCAGAATTATGCATAATGTAATTTTAGGTCTCAACAGAGTCACTCTAGCCATTGTACTAAGAATGGACCTGGGAGCAAGGGTAGAAGCAGGGAGGCCTTATTTGCGGGATGAGATGATGGAAATTTGTACCAGGGTGGGATTTCTCTTAATTCCTCACATTCTCTAAATCCTGTGTTCCAAGCCAGAGAATGACATGATATGATTTAGATTGGCTTCCCCTCAGTTTAATATGAATAATAGTAGTAAATATAGAGTAGAAACTCTGTAAGTTGACCACCCAAGGGACTGTAACAAACAACACAAGGAACGAGGCTGACTGTACTGATGCGTGCAGTGCGTGCCTGGTCTATGAAAATCAGGTCAACATGGGGCAGTGCCTGTGCCTCAGTGAGTAGAGTGCCAGGCATTGTGGCGGGCGCCTGTAGTCCCAGCTACTCAGGAGGCTGAGACAAGAGAATCGCCTAAACCCAAAAGCTGGATGCCACAGCACTCTACCAAGGGTGACAGAGTGAGACTCTGTCTCTTAAAAAAAAAAAAAAAAAATTAGGTCAACTTGAGATGATCAACTGTGGAGGTTCTACTGTATTACAGTGAATGCCATTCATACTGACTTTGGATAGAGTTCATAAATGAACTACTAGTAATATGTTTGATGACATATTGCTCTGAACATAATTTTAAATCAGACTTTGCAGGCACCCTCTCCTGAATAGAGTATTGAATGCCAGCAAAATGTAGTGAAATAAGTAGCGATTTGGGGGCCTCACAGTTTGCTTTTAAATATTTCTGTCTCCATAAAGTGGGACAAACTGCTTAACCTTTTTGCTGCTTGGGTTATCATCTAGAAAAATTTATACTTTGCCCAATTATAAAGTGCCAATACATCTTGATTCATAGGAAAAGGTCAATAAAATCACATTAGTTCTCTGACCTGCAAGGTTGGTAAATCTTGAATGACAGTGGAAATGTCAGTGATACAATTTCAGAGTAGTAGGAAATGTTTGCTTTAACATAAACGTGTGTTTGATAGCTGCTCCCACCAGCTCTGTTCTGACATTTTGAAGCATGACTCAACAGGGGAAATTATAGGATGGTAATACAGAGAACATTGAAATTTGAGTCCTGACACAGGCTGTGTTGTTCCTATACATGGTGACAAACCCATTACAAATCTTTCTACTGAGATTTTTACTGCAGCCACATAGCCAATGGCCACATATATGCAAATCTAACCAGTGCAAAATGTTAGGATCTATTTTTTAGACTGCAGCATTCTGAAAAATGTGAGAACTTTGAAACTTGCCTTAATTTTGTAGTTTGGGTGTTGAACTCGCACAGGATTAGATCATGACTAAGTGGTGCTGAGACTCCGCCAAGCTGTAGGGTAAAATGGAAATGAGGTGAAAATATGAGAGCAGCTCATATACAGTGTACTCTCTTTTTTAACTTCCCGTCCGAATTATGTAACAAACTAAAGACTTGGTAGGGTGGGTGTGTTAGTCTATTTCTACTGCTTATAACAGAATACTTGAAACTGAGTCATTTATTAAGAAAAGGAATTTATATCTTAGAGTTATGGATGCTGCAAACTCCAAGTTAAGTGTCTGCATCTAGCGAGGCCCTTGTTGCTGGTGGGGACTCTCCAGAGTCCCAAGAAGGCTCCGGTTATCACATAACAAGGGGCTGGTGGACTGTCTCAGGTCCTTTCTTTTCTTATAAAGCCACCAATTCTTCTCCCAGGATAAGCCAATGACTTCTTAAAAGCCCACCTCTCGACACTGCCATGCTATGGAGAAAGTCTGGACATGAGTTTTGAAGGGGAGATTGAAACCATAGCAGTGAGTTTAGAATAAATCTTGCTGTAAACTTAACTGAGAACCACCGTTAATAACTATCAATATAACAAAGTCTCTTTAGCTCTTGAGATAATATTGTAGAATATTAGCAGCAATTTCTCAGAGTGTTGAGCAGAGGTCCTTGAGATGGTAATAGTCAATGAAACAGTGTGATTAATGATTTCAGTTCTTCTCAGTTTAAAACAATTCAAACATCATCCAAAGTTATCTTATTTACATTTGATTTAGCAAACTTAATTCTGCATTTACACGTTATACTTGATTAAAGTAGAGGAAAAACGAAATAATGGTTCAAAATGATTGGAGCTAGTTTATCTAAGTTGCTTAGTACTTTTTCCCTTCTTTGTATAACTACCTGATTTTAGGAAGTGTTTGGCTCAGTAAATACGCCAGAGATTTATTGTTTTGAAAACCAGTCCTTCTGTTTTTCTTCCAAATAAGAAATGCCCTAAGTGAAATGAAAATTTTGCCCTTTATGCTTGCCAAAATTTGAATCGCTTGTTGTAATTGTATGATATTTTTTCCCTTTTTCTATAAGGAACTCTTTCCAGTTAACAGACAGAGTGTGGATCATTTTGCTAAATACTTCACTGACGCAGGTCTAAAGGAATTTTCCGACTTCCTCCGAGTCCAACAGTCCCTGGGTACCAGGAAGGAGCTGCAGAAGGAGCTCCAAGAGCATCTTTCTCAGGAATGTCCAATCAAGGAGGTGGTGCTTTATGAAAGAAGAAATGAAGAGGAATGATCTTCCCGAAACAGCAGTTATCGGGCTTTTGTGGACCTGTATAATGAATGCCGTTGAGTGGAACAAGAAGGAAGAACTCGTGGCAGAGCAGGCTCTCAAGCACCTGAAGCAATATACTCCCCTACTGGCTGTGTTCAGCTCCCAAGGCCAGTCGGAGCTGATCCTCCTCCAGAAGGTTCAGGAATATTGTTATGACAACATCCACTTCATGAAAGCTTTTCAGAAGATCGTGGTTCTCTTCTATAAAGGCCCGGTTTGAACCTCCCACCTCTGGTATATGGGGCTGGCACCCTACTCCTTTGAGCCACAGGGGCAGTCTCACCAAATTTTTTTTTAACTGAGACACAGTTGTTTGAACCTCATCTGCAGGATCATCCCATTTTATTATTGTACTTCATTCACAAAAGAATCGACAAATCATTTGCTTTCACTAATGGCATGTAGGTCATTAAAATCCTTCTAATTTCTCATTATAATCGTGAATGCCAACATCTAAAACTACTGACAGCTACTTCGAGTTTTTTTATTCTTCAGCTCCGAATGCTAAGAGACTGTGACCTGAAATTATAAAATAACCCAAGCAGTGGGCACATGAAGTAAAAAGAAAGAGGCATTAAGTCTTCCTTAGGCCATTTATTAAGTAGGCAATCAGCATCTAAATAACTTAAAGTTAGTGCGGTCTGCAGCAAGCCTGGGCAGGCCCAGGGGAACACAGGGAGAATAAGCATCAACACCAGTTTTATTCTGGCTTTGGTGTTTTTGGAAATAAAATCAGGAAACTCTTTTAAAATGAAAACCTAAAACCTATCACTGAGATATTTGAAATATTATTTCCTAGATAATTTTGTAATTTTCCACAAAATTATACCTCCGGTATAACTGCATTTTCTCTGGAGAGCACGGACTCCCTGAGGAGTGACTGTTACTCTGTTTACCTGACCTCTCTTTGCCAAGTTTTACTTTGACCTTATCTTATCCACAAAGCACTTGTACACTAGAGACATGAATTTGATTTGTTTCTGCAAGGATTTAGATGCTCTTGTTCTGTATTTTATCAAGAGAG